>PVIW01006153.1:7288-92416 GCA_004026585.1 Noctilio leporinus
TTTAGCATCTATGTTCATTAGAGATATTGGCCTGTAGCTTTCTTTCTTAGTTGTGTCTTGCCCTGGTTTTGGGATTAGAATAATATTGGCCTCATAGAACGAGTTTGGGAGTCTTCCCTCTTCCTGAATTTTTTGGTATAGTTTGAGGAGGATAGGAGTTAGTTCTTTAAATGTTTGGTAAAATTCACCTGTGTAGCCAACTGGTCCAGGGCTTTTGGGCTTTGGGAGATTTTGAATTACTTCTTGAATTTCATTAGTTGTTATTGGCCTATTCAGGCTTTCTGCTTCTTCTGGGTTCAGTTTTGGTAAATTATACATTTCCAGAAAGGTGTCCATTTCATCCAGGTTGTCATATTTTTTGTCATAGAGTTGTTTTTAGTAATTTCTTACTATCTTTTGTATTTCTGAAGTATCAGTTGTGATTTCTCCTCTTTCAGTTCTGATTCTGTTTATTTGGGTCCTCTCTCTCTTTTTCTTGATGAGTCTGGATAAGGGCTTGTCAATTTTGTTTATTTTTTCAAAGAACCAACTCCTGGACCTGTTGATTCTTCAAATTGTAGTTTGACTCTCAGAGTTATTTAGTTCTGCTCTGATCTTGATGATTTCCTTCCTTCTACTTGTTCTGGGCTTTGTTTGTTGTTGCTCCACTAGTTATCGCACCTTTATGGTTAGGTTGTTTTTAGAAACTTCTTGTGACCTTTTTAGGTAAGCTTGTATTGCTATAAATTTCCCTCTGAGCACTGCCTTTGCTGTATCCCATAGGTTTTGGGCTGTTGTGTGTTCATTGTCATTTGTTTCCAGGAACTTTTAGATTTCACCTTTGATCTCATTGTTAACCCCTTCATAGCGTAAAAGCATGTTATTCAGTCTCCATGAGTTAGAGAATTTTTGGGTTTTTCCCTTGAGATTGGTTTCTAGTTTTAAGCCATTGTGATCTGAGAAGATACTTTGTATGATTTCAATGTTCCTGTATTTGTGGAGGCTTGTCTTGTGACATACCATGTGGTCTATCTTGGAGAATGATCCATGTGCATTTGAAAAGAATGTGTATTTTGCTTCTTTGGGGTCAAAGACTCTGTATACATCAGTTAGGTCCATTTCCTCTAGAGTGTTGTTCAATGCCACAACATCTCGGGATTTTTAGTTTGGAAGATCTGTCCATTATTGATAGTGGGGTATTAAAACCCCCTACTATTAGTGTGTTGCTGTCTATGTCTTTCTTAAAGTCTTCCAAGATTTTCCTTATATATTTTGGAACTCCTATGTTGGGTGCATATATGTTTATCAGAGTTATTTCTTCTTGATGGGTTGTTCCCTTAAGTATTATGAAATGTCCATCTTTGTCCTTTTTTATGGCCTTCATTGCAAAATCTATTTTGTCTGAAATCCGTATTGCTACTCCAGCTTTTTTATCATGTCCATTTGCTTGATATATAGTTTTCCATCCCTTCACTCTTAATCTGTGTCAATCTTTTGTTCTGAGGTAGGTCTCTTGAAGACAGCATATATGTGGGTCATGTTGTCTTATCCATTCAGCTACCCTATGTCTTTTGATTGGTGCATTTAATCCATTTACATTTAAGGTGATTATTGATTGATACTTATTCATTGCCATTTTTTCCCTTTGTGTCTGTATTCCTCTTTGGCTTTCTCTGTTTCTTCATTTTATTTATTTACCTATTTTTAAAGCAGACCCTTTAGCATTACTTGCAATGCTGGTTTGGTAGAGATGTATTCTTTTAGTCTTTTTTTTGTCTGGGAAGCTCCTTATTTCTCCTTCTATCTTGAATGAGAGCCTTGCTGGGTAGAGTATTCTTGATTACAGGCCTTTGTTTACCATTACTTGAAATACTTTTTGCCATTCCCTTCTGGCTTGAATTGTTTCTGTTGAATAATCATTTGATAGCATTGTTGGAGCCCCTTTGTATGTTATTTGTTTTTTCTCTCTTGATGCTTTTAGGAATCTCTCTTTGTCTTTGAGATTAGCCATTTTACTTATAATATGCCTTGGTGTTCTGTTTGGATTGATCTTCACTGGGACCCGCTGTGCTTCCTGAACTGGATTAATGATTTCACTCATCGTGTTAGGGAAATTTTCTATCATTACTTTTTTGAACAGGTTTTCCATTCCTTGTTTCTCTTCTCCTTCTGGTATACCTATGATACGGATGTTGTTACGTTTCATGTTATCCTGCAGCTCTCTTAACCCCTCTTCAGTCTTGTTCAGCCTTTTTTTATTCCCTTGTACTGTTTTGGAGTATTTGTCTACATTATCCTCCAACTTGCTGATCCAGTCCTCTGCTTCCTCTCACCTACTGTTGATTCCTTCTACTGTATTCTTCAATTCAGAAATTGTATTCTTCATTTCCTCCTGGCACTTATTGATAGTTTCTATGTCCTTTTTCATGCTGCTGTAGTTCTCAGTAAGTTCCTTGTAACTTCCTTGGAGTTCTTTGTAATTTCCCTGGAGTTCTTTGTAGTACTCCTGGAGTTGTTAATAATTTTCTTTGATGTGGCTGAGCTCACTGAGCTTCTCTAGTATCATTCTTCTGAATTCCTTATCTGATGTTTCAGGTACCCCTGTTTCATTTTGTGGTCTTTCTGGGGATTCTTCCTTTCCTTTTGGTGATGGACTGATTGTTTTTTTCCCCATTTTGTGTGTCTGCTGTTGCTTGCTTTTTATTTTTTTACTTTTTCCTTACGTTAACCTGCTTTGCTTCCTTGACTTAGTTGAGCACCCTTCTGTGATAGGAGATTTGTGGAGTTCAATGTTGCATTCTCCCAGATTTTCTCCACTTGTTGTTCTTGGTGTGTCCTTTATTTGGGCTGTCTGGTTGTATTCTGGGCCTGTGGGCTTTTCGTAGTTAAAAAAAAAAAAAAAAAAAAAAAAAAAAAAAAAAAAAAAAAAAAAAAAAAAAAAAAAAAAAAAAAAAAAAAGAAAGAAAAAAAAAAGAAAAAAGAAATAAAAATGATAATAACAATAATAAGAAAGGGTTTAGATGGCTGTTCACCCTTAATAATAATCCCAGATGAAGTCAGGACCTGAGGGCTTTTAGCATGAAAAATAAACAAACAAACAAAATGAAACAAAAAACAAAACTATATATGATAAGCAAAAAAGGTTTAGGTGTCTGTTCACCCTTAATGATCCCTGATTGGTCCAGGTGGAGCCGGGACTTTCGGGCTTACATCAGAGAGAGAAAGAAAGAAAAAAAAAAAGAAAAAAGTCACAAGACAAAGAAAAACCAATATTAATGAAGAAAAGACTTAGGTGTCTGTTCACCCTTTATGATCTCTGTTTGGTCCTGGTGGAGCAAGGACTTGTGGGCTTTAACAGGAAGAAAAGAAATAAAAGGAAAAAAAGAGTGGGGGGGTGGAGAAAATGAAAAGAAGAAAAGACTATAGAAAGGGTTTAGGTGGCTGGGGAAGGGAGGAATACTTAGATTGAGAACTGGGAATGTGTTGTATCCAGAGAGTGAGTAGACTTTAAAGAGTAGGGGGAGTCTTGTGTATTTAGGTAGATTGAGATAGGGGGGGATTAAGAATATGTGAGAAGTAACTTTTGAAAAGGATATGTTGGTGATTAATAGTTCATGTATCTCTTGGTATAACTCAGATGTTTGAAATTAGCAGCAATCCATTTCCTGAGGCCTCTTTTTCTTAGTCAGGTCTCTGCAGTCTATAGTCTATATGGTCTTAGTGGCAGGGCTTCTGATTGTCACAGTCAAGGCTGATTCTGGGTGCCAGCCCCCAGGAATGCTGGGCCTTCAGTAGCCTAGGTGGATTTTAGAGCTGCCGGTATTCTGCAGCTCGCAGGGTGTCCCCTCCCACTCCTGGCAGAGGTTCCTGCCTTTGATAGGCACCTGGCACCCCTGCAGTGCAGCCTGCAACCTCTCTGGTTCCTTTGATGACTGGCCCTGCCTCCGCAGATCCACTCCAGAGGAGGCAGCCCCCAACCACCAACAGTGCCCAGGGTCCGCCAACACTGCCCTGCTCTTCCGGGTGAGAGCCAGGCTTCCAAGCAGATCAGCTCTCCGAGGAGTCCTTTATGCGGCCTCGTGATGCACCTTTCCCTGGGCGTCTGCAGTCTTTGTGTTGGCAATGGGTGGGTCAGTGCCACCCCCCCCACCCCCCCACCCCCCGCCTCCAGCTACTAGTTCCAGGCTCGCAGTTTGTGGAGTTTCCGTGGAGCTTGGAGGCCTGTGTGGTTGCGCAGGGCTGGGCCTCCCCCCTTGCAGGGGCTTTAATCTGCTGTTTCCTGGGTGGCCCAGCAGCACCGTTTTCAGCCCTTTCACAGCACCAGCCGGTGCACTTCCCTGCTCCCCTGCTCCGGCTTCCCACAGGACTCTTCTCCTCCACCTCTAGCCCTGCAAGGAGCCTCCTCTCCCTGTTGCCGGAGCGAGTCTCTCACACAGTCTCTCCCCTGCAAGAGTTCAATTCCGAGTTCCCTATGGCGTTTGCCCTCACTGCCCGCACTTCACTGTTCAGATTTCTAGTTTCTTGAGAGCCTGGAGCTGCTTCAGTTAGAGACGCCCCTCAGGGTAGTGCCGCCACTGCCCAGAGCTGACCTCAGACCTCTGACCATTAACTCCGGAGTCCCCTCACCTGCTCTCCTATAAGTCTCTGCTGCCACTGGGCTGTGCTCCCCTGTGTCCAGATGCTGACCACTCCAGTTCTTCAGGACCTGAAGATGTCTTGTGCTCCCTATCCTGTCCTCTAGCTGCTCTGGTATTCAAGAACACCAACAGCACTGCTCTCTACTCTGTCACCATCTTCCCCCCTCTGTTTGAGATTTTTCTATCTTCTTTAGTAGGCCTGTATTTCTATGAACTTCTGTCTCAGGACTGCCTTTGCTGTTTCCCATAGGTCTTGAGTGTTATATGTTAGTTTTTATTTATTTCAAGATACTTCATGATTTCTTTCTCAATCTCATTGTTAACCCATTCATTATTTAATAACATTATTTAATTCATTATTTAATTCATTATTCATTATTTTTCAGCCCACATACATTTGAATGGTTTTGTGTTTAGTTCCTCGATGTTGGTTTCTAGTTTCAAACCTTTGTGGTCTGAAAGGATGTTTAATATAATTTCAATTTTTTTAGGTTTTTAAGGCTTGTTTTGTGTTTTACTATGTGGTCTGTCTTTGAAAATTATCCATGTGCATATGGAAAGTTGTATATTTTGTTTCTTTGGTGTGAAATGTTCTATAAATATCAAGTTCATTTGATCTAGAGTATTGTTAAATGCCACAATATCCTTGTTGATATTTTTTTTTTTTTTTTGGAAGAACTATCCATTGTTGACATTGAGCTGTTAGAATCCCCTACAATGGCTGTATTGCTATTTATATCCTTTTTAAAATTCTCCAACATTTTTCTAATGTATTTAGGTGCTCCTGTGTTGGGAGCACATATGTTTACAAGGGTTATATCCTTGTATTATACTAGTCCCTTAAGTTTTATGTAGTAACCTTCTTTGTCTCTTATTATGGTCTTTGTTTTGAAGTTTATTTTGTCTGATATAACTGTTGCCAGCCCAATTTTTTTTCTCATTTTCATTTTCCGTATCTTCACTTTCAGCTTGTGTAGATCTTTAGTTCTGAGGTTGGAGTCTTGTAGACAGCATATATGTGGATTATGTTTTCCTGTCCATTCAGCTACCCTACATTTTTTGATTGAAGCATTTACCCTATTTACATTTAAGGTTATTTTTGATAGGTACTTATTCATTGCCATGTTTTCCCTTCGTACCACTGTTCCTCTCTTTCTATTTCTTCTCCTTAAAGCAATCTCTTTAGCATCTCTTGCAGTGCTGGCTTGGTGGAGATGTACTTTTAGCCTTCTTTTGTCTGGGAAGCTCTTTGTTTCATTTTCCATTTTAAATGAGAGCTTTGCTGGATAGAGTAGTCTTAGTTGCAGGTCCTTGCTTTTATAACTTGGAATATTTTATGGCAATCCCTTCTGGCTTATAGTGTTACTGTTAAGAAATCAGCTGATAGCCATATCAGAGCTCTTTGTATGTTACTTTAAAAAAAAAAACTTATCTTTAATCTTTGGCATTTTAATTATGATGTGACTTTGTGTGGTTCAATATGGGTCTAGTTTGGGACTCTCTGTGCTTCATGGACTTGTATGTCTATGTCTTTCACCAAATTTGGGAAGATTTCTTTATTATTTTTTATTTTTTCTTATTTTTGTTATTTTTTCATACAAGTTTTCTTGCCCTTCCTCTTCTCCTTCTGGCATCCCTATGACTCAGATGTTGGCATGCTTAAAGTTGCCTATGCCTCTTCTCATTTTATTTTATTTTTTCAATTCTTGTTTCTTCATTCTGTACTGGTTGACTGTTTATTTCTTCCTTATGTTCCACATCATTGATTTGAACCCTGTTTTCTTCCATCCACCATTGTTTTTGTGTGTATTTTTCTTTGTTTCATTTGGCCTAGACTTCACTTTTTCCCTTATGTGTTTACCATAATCAAGTGCACCTGTCAAGTCTCTGAGGATTTTTATCATCAGCATTTTAAACTGTGCATCTGTCAGGCTGGCTATTTCTTTATTGCTCAGTTCAGCCACTGGAACCTAGATTTATCCCCTTTCATTTGAGTCATATTTCTCTTTCTCTGACTCTTGATAGGCTCTGGTGTGTCATTTCTTAGATAGAGCTGTCACATTTGTTATGTTGTAAGGGGTGGAGCCTTAGGTATTTGTCAGTGCAGGGCAACCTGTTTTATCAGGTTATGGTGCTATATGTGGAGGAGGGGTCTGAAAGGGAACTGTGCTACTTATTCAGCATTCACCACTTTTCCAGGCACTTCTCCCACTTTTCATATGGAGCTAGCTCTTCTCTAGCTTCATGGTTCCCAGAGTGGGTTGGTCTGTGGACATTCAGTACCATGGGGGCCTCTAAACAAACTTCTCTGTTAGACTGATAGTTCCTCTGCCCTAACTCCCACTGATTTTCAGTCAGAAGAAGAAACGTGGCCTTATTTTCTCCCCTGGTGCTGGAACTGTGAGTCACTTGATCTGGTCTGGTGCTGGGAGCATTCAATAAGTGTCCCTACCATGATTTCTTTTTTCACCCACCAGCCTCCACCACTTTCCCGCTTGCACAGCCAACTCATGCAACTGTACTGCCAAACCATGTCAGCAATCTACTCACCTAATTGCTTCCTCTCTGTCCTAGTTTACCCCTCCTACTCATCTGGATAAGTATTTCTTTCTTTTAACTTTTGTTTGTTGGATTTCTCTGCAGTTCAACATTTTGGAATTTCTGGATGCCTCGTTTTGAGGTAGATGTAGCCATTTCTGGTTGTGGAGGGAGACACAGCATGTCTATCTATGCCTCCACCTTGGATCTCTCTCCTCAATTTTCCCATTTTAATTATGATGTGTTTCAGAGTAGGTCTTTACAGGTTAATCTTGATTGAGACCATCTGTGCTTTCTAAACTTGTGTAATTTTTTTTTCTCACTAAGTTAGAGAAGTTTTCTGTCATTTTTTTCAAACAGGTTTTCTATCCCTTGCTTCTTTTCTTCTCCTTTGGGTATTCTTATGATACAAATATTGCTATATCCTGAAGCTACCTCAAACTATCCTCATTCCTTTTTATTCTTTTGTTGTTATTGTTACTCATACTGGATATTTTTTCTTTTAGCCCACTGATTTAGCCTTCTGCTTCATCTAGCCTGCTTTTAATTCCTTCTAGTATATTCTTCATTTCAGATATTATATTCTCCATTTCCTCTTGGTTCGTACTCATAGTTTATATGTTATTTTTCATTCTGTTGTTCCCACTAAATTCCTTGTAGCTCCCATAAAGTTTCTTGCAGTTTTCACTAAATTTCTTGAGTATCCTTATAACCATTATTTTGAACTCTATGTCTGATAGATTGCTCACCTCAGTTTCACTTAGCTCTTTTTCCAGGGATTTCTCTTTCCCTTTTGATTGGGAGCTACTTCTTTGTCTCTTTATTTTAGGTGACTCTTCTTGTTTGTTTCTGTACCCCAGGTTGCTCTGTTTTGACTACTTATGTTCATGGGCTGTCCTCCTATAGTAAGAGTTCTGTGGGACTCAATGATTCAGACTCTTTGAATCCTGAAATGGATGCTCTGGGGATGGCCTTTATTAAGTTTATGTAGACTCTCTTGTTGTTTGGCTTTGATTATTGATGGCTCATTCATTGGTGGGTTCTCTCCTCTAGCTGGCTAAGAGTCACAACCCCAACTATGTTTTGCATGCTCTTTTACAGTTGCTGGCAGAACAAATAAAACTACCCAGAAAACCAAACTCATGTCAGCAAAAATAACTCCCTACTACATTAGCAACATCAACAGCAAATTAGCAAAGATTATAAAGAAGGGAGAAGTAAGGAACATTATAAGATAGGAGAAAATATGAGATGGCTAAAGGAGAGAAAAATTATTTTGAGAGGGGAGATGAAAGAGAAATTCTAAAAATAGGGAATTAAGCAAGGCAAAGAATAGGAGAAGATAAAATTTAAAGCAACTTAATAAGAAAAGGATGATGGCAAAGTGGAGTAAGAAAAGAGAAGAGAATAGTATGAGGTTTCAGATAAAATTTAAAAATTATGTATCACTAGAAACAAAATTGGAGAAAATGACAACAGGGTCAACAAGAAAGACAGATGAACCAAGATTAATAAAGGTAGGAAAAGAGTAAGTCTATTATAAGAAAAAGAAAAAAAGAATATGAGATGTCTACAGTAAAGAAAAATGATTTGGGGAGGTGATAGAGAGGAGAAGTAATAAGCATCAGGAATATAATCCAGGCTAAGGAAGGGAAAAAATAAAATTCCAAAGTCAATATGCAAGATCAGGAGAAAGGCAAAATGGAGTAAGATGAGTGGGATAACTTATAAAATTTGAATAAAAATAGTGAATAAATAGGATTAAATTGAAAAAAAAATAGCAATAACTGCAATAGTCATGCCAAACAAGCAATGATTAGCAAAGGTGGAAAGAAACTAAGAATGTTGTAAGAAAAAGAATGTGAGCTAACTAAAGGAAAGAAAAAAATTATTTTGAGAGGATAGAATGAGGAGAAATAGAAAGAGTAAGGAACAGGAACAAGGCAAAGAAAGAGGAAATAGAAAAATTTAAGTAAAAATAGTAAAGGGCAGGAAGAAGGCAAAATGGAGTAAGACAGGAAAGGCAAAATGTGAGATTTGGAATAAAAGTAAAATAATATATAAGAACCTAAATACAAAGGATAAACTATAAAATACAGAAAAATAGTGAATTAGTGGGAATACACGAAGAAGAAGAAGAAGAAGAAGAAGAAGAAGAAGAAGAAGAAGAAGAAGAAGAAGAAGAAGAGTTGTTAAAAAGCTATGCAAGAGAAAAGTCACAAATTCTGAAGAATGAGGTGGAATTCATCTCAATAGAATTTGGTGTTTGCCTTCTGCCTTCTGGATCCTCCTCTGGCTTTTAATCATCAATTCAAGGCACAGTGTTGGCTCATTCAACTTCTGGCAGGCCTCATGTACCACCTTCACCTACCTCTAGAGTGGGCTTCTATTATGATTGGGAGGGTGGGACCATTGAGTCTCCCCTGGGAGGCACTGTTCAGTCTTCTGGGGAAATTGTGGGTATGTTTCCCTGCCCTTTCACCACCTGTCTTGATATGCCCCAGCTTATTTCCAGGAATGTATAATTTCTGATAAACTAGCCCCCTGGTTAGAGGGAAGGGCCAATCTGTGAAGGGGTGAGTCTTTTCCACTTGGTGCTGTTGAGAGCTCTGTGTGAGAGCCAAGGCTGGTGCAGAGCCCTGATTCCCCCTTGTAGCACTGATTTCTGATCTCTGCTTTACTGGCCTCAGTGGAATAGGGCCCTTGGTGTATTTTGTCACCCTGAGAGAAGTACAAAATGGCCCCTTTTTGTGTTTCTCCTATGGATATGCACCTCTGGGGGTGGTTCTTGAGCCTATCCGGCCTGTTCTTCAGAGCTCCCCTACTGGATGCTGGTGGTGGCTGGATCTGTCCTTCCTTTCCCAGAGGTTTGAACTCTGCCAGGGAAGGGGGTTCTGCCTGACTATAAATAATCACAGTTTTCACATCTTACCTAATTCCCAGCCCACTGCCCTCACAGTAGACACAGTCCCAAACCCTCCATTTTGTGCAGCCCCTGGCTTGCTAGTCATGCTTGGTTAGGGTCCAGAAGTCCTTTTGCTGTGAGATTTTAATCTCCTTGCCCAGCTGTATTCATTGGGAGCAAACTGTACTTTCAATCTTGTTCCTTTGCTGGCAGGAAAGCTACATACAAGGTCTCTGCCCAGCACACTTCTTCTCCCCTTTTTAAAAGTCTCTCTATGGTACACCCATTGCAGTATTTAGTCACTGTCCAGTTTTTTATGCATACCACTTCTCCAAACAGCCAAAGGTCTCTCACAGTCATAGCTGGCCACAGCCTTCCACCCAACATGGGTGCAGCCCCTGATCCTTTTGGGAAATGAAGTCCACTTCTCTCTGGCATTCTTCCTATCAGCATTTGGTGCTGTATCTAGGGGTATACTGCTCACTCTGTGTGTGTGTGTGTGTGTGTATAGCCTGGATCTCCCCAACTTCATATGTCCTCCCAAGTCACTCCCAGCCGAGGTCTGGGGGTTCTCTGCTCTGGGAGGAGAGAGAACCACAAAAACTGCTATTTCTGACTAGTCTCTGTGGCTGCAGGCTCCACACACTGACTATTTCCTCTTCCACCTATAAAATCTCCTTTTGTGAAACACCTTCTGTATTCCTTGACTTCCAAAATTCATATCAGCTAAGATTCCATTGATTATTCGGGTTATTTTTCAGAAGATCAGCTGAGAATCCAAGTTGGGGGTGAGAGCAAGTGGACTCAACTTCTACTTAATTGGCCACCATTTTCTCCCTTTCATTTTCCCCCCATAAGATGGCCCTAGTAGCATTTATTTGTCTTTAACTTAATTCAAAACAATATCTTTTCAGTTTGTATCATGACAGCTATCATATCAGCATGCATTTTTAAAAACATAAAAACACAGAGTTCAAAATGCTGGTAATAAAGATGCTCACAGATTTGACAGATATGCTTAAGTACAGCAAATGCAGAGGGAAGAAGTGAAGGCTGTGCTAAGTGAAATGAAGAAAAATCCACATGAAACCAATAGTGAAAGGAAGGAAACCTGGGTTCAAATCAATGATTTGGAACATAAGGAAGAAATAAACCAGTGTAGAATGAAAATAAAAATGAGGAGAGGTTTAGAAACCTCTGGGATGACTTTAAATATGCCAACATTCAAATTATAGGGGTGCCAGAAGGAGAAGAGGAAAAGCAAGAAATTGAAAACTTGTATGAAAAAATAATGAAGGAAAACTTCCCAAATTTGGTAAAGGAAATATACATTCAAGTCCAGGATGCACAGAATCCCAAATAACTAGACCCAAAGAGGACTACACAAAGACACATCATAAACAAAATGCCAAAGATTAAAGATAAAGAGATATTTTACAGCAACAATAAAAAAGAATAGAGTTACCTACAAAGAGGTTCCTGTAAGACTCTCAGCTGATTTCTCAAAAGAAACTGCCAGCAAGAAGGGACTAACAAGAAGTATTCAAAGTGATAAAAAGCAAGGACTGACAACCAAGATTACTCTATCCAGAAAAGCTATCATTTAGAATGGAATGGCAGATAAAATGCTTACCAGACAAGTAAAGCTAAAGGAGTTCATCACCGCCAAGCCCTTATTATATGAAATGTTAAAGGGACTTATTTAAGAAAAAGGTGATCAAAGCTATGAACATTAAAATAAATAATTATCAACAACAGAATCTAAAACAAAATAAAAACAAAAACAAACCAAACAAAGCATTTAATTAATGATTATAACCATCTCTATGGCTTTAAAAGTGCACACATTGGAATGATATTAGCCTTGATAAGGGCTAGGGCTATGTTTTTGTCTTTTTAAAGTACTACTACACACCTACTAGGACAACTAATATAAGCAATAGTGACAATACAAAATGTAGGAAGGGATGTAGAGAAATTGGATCACTCACAATTGTACATTGCTGACAGGATTGAAAACTCTTACAGTCACTCTAGGAAATCGTTTGGCAGTTTCTTTAAAACCTGAACACCCATGTGTCATATGGCCCAAAACTGCACTCCTGGGAATTTGTCCCAAAGAATGAAAATGTACATACCTGTGAAAACTTGTACTAGGCATTCCCAGAGCTCTATTTGTAATAGTTAAAACCCATCCACCAAAACTGTTGTGTCATGAAATCTTCTTCAGCAATAAAAAGGAATTACTAATACTTGCAACCTGAATAGATCTCAAGGGCATTCATTATGAGTGGAAAAAAAAAATCTCAAAATGTCACATACTGTATGATTCCACTTACGTAGCATTTTCAAATTGACAAAATCCTAGAAATGGAAATCAGATTAGTGGTTGCCAGGGTTAGGGATGGTGGGTGAAGAGAAGGTGTGACTTTAAAGGGCAAAGAAAAATTTTATGGTAGTGCAACTGTTGAGATGCACAATATTAATCTCTGATTTAATATTATTATGTATCATGTAAGATTGGGGAAAGCTGGGTGAAGGGTTCCAGGAGCTCTCTGTAATGCTTTTGCAACCTCCTATAAATCTAACTATTTTTTTTAACTTCTGTGGAAAAGCCATAGCTTTTTGCCTGAGAGATACTGTGAAAAGGATCAAGATATTTCATCATGAAGTCTAGCTGTATCCTATTTGAAGAACATTTGAACATATCAAAAAGTAAAACTGAATATGAGCTAAGTTCATAGGAGAAAAAATAGTTCACTTCCCAGGTGTTCAAGGATACTCAACAATTGAACACCAGTGATCATGCAGCTGGTGATGAATTTATGGACAGAATTGGTAATCATGGACAGTGTAGGGACATGTGAGTGGAGCCCCTGTCCTTGGTGTCCCCTTCTGAACCAACCCTCCCTGAGCCTGTTAAAATGTTTTAGGACAGCTGTACAAAAAGGCAAGGAAGGATCAGAGCCCCACTGTGTTTTTAGCTAGGTATGCCTTTTCAGACCCACCACAGCAGCATCCAGGGGCCCTGAATACACCAGTTGTGCTGACGGAGCACTGATCTGCTGAAGGACATGAATGTGCTCAGCTAGGCTGGAGTGCAGGGTGTGTGGAATTGCAGAGCTTGTATAGCACATTGCATTGCCTCCATCTGACATTCCCAGCCCACATAGGAGTGAAAGCAATCCCCATGCCCTTCCAGGAGGGGCTTCACAGGGCACCTGAGGGGCAGAGAGTTAGCACTCTGTGGGCAGGTAAGCCCACCCAGTGTCCAGAGGCAGTCAGAGGTCCTTTATGAGCAGTGAGAATTTGGATTAAGATCAGCTGGTGAGTTCCAAAAAAAGAGAAAGAAGGAGTAGGGGAAGAGGGTGGAGGCTAGAAATGCCCATAACAAATAAAATGGGGCTCCTTGGAGTGAACATGCAGGGCATTTTTTTTTTTAAGTGTGGTAAATATTAATAACATAAAACTTCCCATTTTAAGTATTTTTTTTTCAGTGTACAAGTCAGTGGTATTTAAGTAAATTCATATTGTTTGCAACCATCATCATCCATCTCTAAAACTGTTTTATTATCCCAAACTGAAACTTTGCCCCCATTTTAAACAATAACTCCCATTTCCCCTCCCCTCAGAGCCCTCAGTCTCCAACTTTCTGTGTCTATGAATTTGCCTAGTCTAGGTGCCTCATATGTCTAGAATGGAATCATGTAATATCTGCTTGCAGTTTCTGATTTTTTGTGATTAGTTTATTTTACTTTGAATAATATTTCCAAGTTTCCTCCATATATGGCATACATTAGAATTTCATTCCTTTTTCAGGCTGAATATTTCCTTCTTTTAAAATACATTTTATTATATTGTTGTTATATTACATTCATCCCATTTCCACCCCCACTTAACCCTTCTCCACCCTCCCATTTTCCCCAAATTCAACCTCACTTGTTTATGTCCATGGGCCATCTAAGCTAGCTCCTTGACTAAACTGCTCCCATTCTTTGCCTCTTTCTCCTCCCTAATCCCTCCACCTCCCTTCTGCATGCTGAAGGTTGGTTCCGTGTATTCATGTCTCTGGTTCTGTTTTGATTGTTTGTTTTATTCATTAGTATCTTGTAACAGGTGAGATCATATGATAGATCTTACATTAACTGACTTATTCCACTAAGAATAATACTCTCAAGTTCTATACATGTAGTTGCAATAGGTAGGAGCTTCTTCTTTATTTCTGCTATATAATATTCCATTGTGTGAATGGACCAAAGCCTTTTCTTTAAAGATTTTATTTATTGTTTTTAGAGAGAATGGAAGGGAAAAGAGGCAAAGAGGGAGAGAGACACCAATGTATGGTTACCTTTCACGTGCCTCCAGCCAGGGACCTGGCTGGAGACCTGGCTTACAACCTGGTTATATGCCCTGGCTGGGGAATCAAATGGACCAAAGTTTTTTGATCCATTCATCCACTGATGGTCACTTAGACTGTTTTCAGTACTTGGCTATTGTAAATAGTGCTGCTATGAACATAGGGGTACATAGATTCTTATGAATTGGTGTTTTAGGGTTCTTTGGTTATAATTCTAGTAGTGGAATCATTGGATCAAAAGGCAGTTCCACTTTAAGTTTGCTGAGGAAATTCCATATTGCTTTCCATAGTGGCTGCACCAGTCTGCATTCCCACCAACAGTGCACCGAGGGTTCCCTTTTCCCCACATCCTTGCCGGCATTATTGTTTGTTGGTTTGTTAATGATGGCCATTCTAACAGGTATCTTATTATGGTTTTAATTTGCATCTCTCTGATGGCTAATGATGTTGAGCATTCTTTCATGTGCCTTTGGGCCCTTTGTATGTCCTCTTCAGAAAGATCTGTGTTCAGGTCATTTGCCCATTTTTTGATTAAGCTGTCTGTCACCCTGGTATTGAGTACATAAGTTCTTTATATATTTTGGATATCAAACCCTTGTCTGAAGTATCATTGGCAAATATGTTTTCCAATACAGTTGATTCCCGTTTAATTTGTTGGTATTTTCTTTAGCAGACCAGAAATGTTTCAGTTTGATATAGTCCCATTTGTTTAGTTGTTCCTTTATTTACTCTGCCTTTGAAGAAGTATCAGTCAAAATATTTCTGCAGAGGATATATGAAATTTTACTTCCTATATTTTCCTCTAGGACATTTATGGTGTCATGGTTTATATTTAAATCCTTTATCCATCTTGAGTTTATTCTGGTGTATGGAGTAAGTTGGTAGTCTAGTTTTATTTTTTTGCATGTGCCTGTGCAAAATATGTGTACAGTTCTCCCAACACCACTTTTTGAAGAGGTTATTTTTACTCCACTTTATGTCCCTTCCCCCTTTGTCAAATGTTAATTGAACATAGAGTCCTGGGTTTATTTCTGGGCTCTCTATTCTGTTCCCTTGATCCATATGTCTATTGCTATGCTAGTACCAGGTTGTTTTGATTACAGTAGCCTTGTAGCATAGTTTGATATCTGGTATTGTGGTTCCTCCTACCTTGTTCTTTAACAAGAGTTCTGAGGGTACTTGTGGTAATTTTTGGTTCCATATAGATTTTTGAAGTATTTTTTCTATATTTATAAAATATGTCATTGGTATTTTAATTGGGATTGCTTTGAATCAATAGATGGCTTTGGGTAGTATGGCCATTTTAATGATGTTAATTCTTCCTATCCATGAACATGGTATATGCTTCCATTTATTTGTATCTTTCTTAATTTCTTTCTTCAATGTTCTGTAGTTTTCTGAGTATAGGTCTTTTACCTCTTTGGTTAAGTTTATTCCTAAGTACTTTCTTTTTCTTGTTGCTGTGGTAAATTGGATTTGTTTTCTAGCTTCTATCTCTGATGTTTTATTATTGGTATACAAAAATGCTTTTGATTTCTGAATATTGATTTAACATTCAGCTATTTCACTAACTTTGTTTATTAGGTTGTGTAGGTTTTTGTGGAGTGTAGTTTTCTTTCTTAGTTCTGTTTTGACTTTGTTTTGGGGTTAGAATTATATTGCCCTCAGGAAGAGTTTTGGAGTCTTCACTCTTGGATATTTTTTTGAATAGTTTGAGGATAGGAGTTAGTTCTTCTCTAAATGTTTGGTAAAATTTACCCTTGCAGCCATCCGGTCTGGGGCTCTTGTGCATTCTTTTTATTACTGCTTTAATTTCACTAGTTGTTATTGGTCTATTCAGGCTTTCTGCTTTTTGATTCAGGTTTGGTAGACTATACATTTAAGGAAATTTTTCCATGTCACCCAGGTTGTCATAGTCTGTGTCATATAGTTATTTGTAGCAATTTCTTACAATTCTTTCTATTTCTGAAGTATTAATTATGATTCTTACATGTCATTTCAGATTTTGTTTGTTTGGGTCATCTTTCTATTCTTTTCTTTTATATTTTAAGATTTTATTTATTATTTCCAGAAAGAGGGGAAGGAAGGGAGGTAGAGAGAGAGAGAAACATTGATGTATGGTTCCCTTTAACTGACCTCCAGCTATGGACCTTGCTGGAGACCTAGCTTGCTACCTGGTTATGTGCCCTGGTTGGGAATAGAACCAGTGACCTTTGGGTTCACAGGCCAGCACCAATCCACTGAACCAACAGCTGGGGTTTTCTTTTTTTTTTTTTTTAATTTTATTGTTGTTGTATTACATCCATCCCCTTTTTGCTCCCCTCTGTCCCCCTCCCCACCCACCCAAAGTCAATCCCATCTGTTGTGCATGTCCATGGTTCCTTTATACTAGGTTCTTGTCTAAACTGATCCCCTTTCTTGCCTCTGCCTCTCCCCTCCACCCTTCCCCCAACCCCTTTCCCCCTAACCACTGAAGGCCTATTCCTTGTATTTGTATACTTGGTTCCGTTTTGCTTGTTGTTAGTTTTGCTCATTATTGTCCCATAATAGGTGAGATCATATGATATTTGTCCTTCACTGACTGGCTTATTTGGCTTTCATTTTTTATTGATAAATTTAGTTAAAGGCTTGTTAATTTTGCTTATTTTTTCAAAGAACCAGCTCCTGAATTTATTAGTTCTTTGAATTGTAGTTTTAGTCTCTAAGTCATTTAACTCTACTCTGATCTTGATTTCCTATCTCCTACTTGCTCTGGGATTTGTTGTTATTGCTTCTCTAGTTCTTGAAGCTTTATGGTTAGTTTGTGTGTATAAGCTTCTACCCTTTTTAGGTAGGCCTGTATTGCTATGAATTTCCCTCTGAAGACTGCCTTTGCTGTGTTTCATAGGTTTGGGGCTGTTGTATATTCATTGTCATTTGTTTCCAGAAACTTGGATTTCTTCTCTGATCTCATTGTTTACCCATTCTTTATATTATAGCATGTTATTCAGTCTCCATGAATTAGAGTGTTTTTCTTTTTGTCCCTTAAGGTTGATTTCTAATTTCAAGCCATTGTGATATGAAAAGATACTAGGTATGATTTCAATTTTCTTATATTTGTGCAGACTTGTCTTGAGACCTAATATGTGGTCTTTGAGAAAGTTCCATGTGCATTTGAAAAGAATGTGTATTTTGCTTCTTTGGGATGAAAAGTTCTATATATATCAGTTAAGTCCATTTTATCTAGAGTGTTGTTCAATTCCAGAATATCCATGGTGGTTTTATTTCCTTTGTTTTTTAAATGTAATTTCATTGTTGTCGTATTACATCTATTCTTGGTGTTGTTTTGCTTGGAAAATATGTTCATTGTTGATAATGGGATATTAAAATCCCCTACAATTAGTGTGCTATTGTCCATATCCTTCTTGTATTTATTTATTTTTTAATTTAATTTTATTGTTGTTGTATTACACCCATCCCTTTTTCACTCCCCTTTATACGCTTCCCCAACCACCCAGTCTCTGGAAAAGTCAATCTCACTTGTTGTTCATGTCCATGGTTCTTCCATACTAATTCCTTGAGTAAACTGCCCCCCTCTTTGCCTCTTCCTCGCCCTGACCCCACCCACCTCCCCACTGCCCACTGAAGGTCTATTCACTTTATTCATGTATCTGGTTGTGTTTTGCTCATTTGTTTCTTTTGTTCATTACTGTCCTGTAATAGATGAAATCATATGGTATTTGTCTTTCACTGACTGGCTTATTTAACTAAGCATAATACTCTCCAGTTCCATCCATGTTGTTGCAACAGGTAGGAGCTCCTTTATTTCTGCTGTGTAGTATTCCGTTGTGTAAATGTGCTCAGTTTTTTTATCCAATCACCCACTGATGGGCACTGAGGCTGTATCCAGCACTTGGCTATTGTAAATAGTGCTGCTATGAACATAGGGGTACATAGGTTCTTATGAATTAGTACTTCAGGGTTCTTTGGGTATAGTCCTAGTAGTGGAATTGCTGAATCAAAAGGCAGTTCCACTTTTAGTTTTTTTAAGGAAACCCCATACTGTTTTCCATAGTGGCTGCACCAGCCCACATTCCCACCAACAGTGCACCAGCGTTCCCTTTTCCACACATCCTCGCCAACACTTGTTTTTTGTTGATTTGTTGATGATTGCCATTCTGACGGGAGTGAGGTAACTTATTGTGGTTTTAATTTGCATCTCTCTGATGGCTAGTGATGTTGAGCATTCTTTCATATGCCTTTGAGCCCTTGGTATGTCTTCCTCAGAGCGTTGTCAGTTTAGGTCTTTTGCCCATTTTTTTAATTGGGCTCTCTCCTTGGTGTTGAGTCTCGTAAGTCCTTTATATATTTTGGATATCATAACCTTGTCTAAGATATCATTGACAAATATGTTTTCCCATACAGTTGGTTCCATTTGGTTCAAATGGCTGGTTTTTTCTTTAGCCGAACAGAAACTTTTCAGTTTGATATAGTCCCATTTGTTTATTTGTTATTTTATTTCCTTTGATCTTGGAGGAGTATCAGTAAATATATTTCTGCTTAGGATATCTAATATTATACTGCCTATATTTTTCTCCAGAACCTTTATGGTGGCACAGCTTCTGTTTAAGTCCTTTACCCATTTTAAGTTTATTTTGGTGTATGGTGTAAGTTGGTGGACTAGTTTTATTTTTTTGCATGTTGCTATCCAGTTCTCCCAACATGACTTGTTTTTACTCCATTTTATGTTCCTTCCCCCTTTGTGAAATAATAATTGAAATTTCATAGAGTCCTGGGTTGATTTCTGGGCTCTCTATTCTACTCCATTGATCTATATGTCTATTCTTATGCCAATACCAGACTGTTTTGATTACAGTAGGATAGTTTGATGTCCAGTATTATGATTCCTCCTACCTTGGTCTTCTTTCTCAAGATTGCTGAGGTTATTTGTGGGCATTTTTGGATCCGTATAAATTTTTGACGTATTTTTTTCTATTTCTGTGAAATCTGCCATTGGCATTTTAATTGGGATTGCATTGAATCTATAGATTGCTTTGGGCACTATGGACATTTTAATGATGTTAATTCTTCCCATCTATGAGCAGGGTATATGCTTCCATTTATTTGTATCTTCCTTATTTTTTTTTCTTCAGTGTTCTGTAGTTTTCTGAGTACAGGTCTCTTACCTCCTTGGTTAAGTTTATTCCTGAGTAGTTTCTTTTTCTTGTTGCTATGGCAAATGGGATTTGTTTTCTAGCTTCTATCTCTGCTTTGGATTTCTAAATATTTACTTTATGTCCAGCTATTTTGCTAAATTTGCTTATTAAATCAAGTAAGTTTTTGGTGGAGCCTATCAGTTTTTGTATATACATTATCATATCATCTGCAAATGATGACAGTTTGACTTTCTCTTTTTCAATTTGGATACCCTTAATTCATTTTTCTTTTCTGATAGCTATGTCTAGAACCCAAAACAATGTTGAACAGAAGTGGAGAAAGTGGACAGCATCTTCTTCCTGATCTTAAAGTGAAAGCTTTTAGTTTTTGCCTATTGAGTATGATATTGGCTTCAGCATTCTCATATATGGCCTTTATTATGTTGAGGTATGTTCCCTCTAGTCCCATTTTCTGAGTGTTTTTATCATAAATGGTTGGTGTACTTTATCAAATGATTTTCAGCATCTATTGATATGATCATATGGATTTTATCTTTCATTTTGTTGATGTGGTGTATTACATTTATTGACTTGTGAATGTTGTACCATCTTTGCATCCCTGGGATAAAACTCACTTGATCATGGTATATGATCTTTTAATGTATTTTTGAATCCAGTTGACCAATATTTTGTTAGGAATCTTAGCACTTATGTACATCAGAGACATTGGCCTATAGTTTTCTTTCTTAGTTGTATCTTGACCTGGTTTTGGGATTAGAATAATATAGGGCTTATGAACAGCGTTTGGGAGTCTTCCTTCTTCTTTGATTTTTTGAAGTAGGTGGAAAAAGGTTAAGAGTTAGCTCTACTCTAATTGGTTGGTTAAATTCACCTGTGTAGCCATCTGGCCGGGGGCTCTTGTGCTTTGGGAGATCTTTTATTGCTTCTTCAATTTCACTAGTTGTTATTGGTCTATTCAGACTTAATGCTTCTTCTGGATTCAATTTTGGTACATTGTACATTTCCAGAAATGTGTCCATTTCACTCAGGTTGTCATATTTATTGTCATATAGTTGTTTGTACTAATTCCTTATAATCCTTTGCATTTCTGAAGTAGCAGTTGTGATTTCTCCTCTGTCAGGTCTGATTCTGTTTATTTTCACCTTTTCTTTTTCTTGATGAATTTAATCGAAGGCTTGTCAATTTTGTTTATTTTTTCAACGAACCAGCTCTTGGACTGATTGATTCTTCCAAATGTAGTTTGAGTCTCTAAGTTATTTAATTCTGCTCTGATCTTGATGATTTATTTCCTTCCACTTGCTCTGGGCTTTGTTTGTTGTTGATCCTTTAGTTCTTGCAGTTATATGGTTAGGATGTTTGTATAAGCTTCTTTTGACATTTTTAGGTAGGCCTGAATTACTATGAATTTCCCTGTCCAGGACTGCCTTTTCTGTGTCCCATAGGTTTTGGGTTGTTGTGCGTTCACTGTCATTTGTTTCCAGGAACGTTTTTATTTCATCTTTGATCTCATTGTTAACCCATTCATTACTTTAAAGCATGTCATTCAGTCTCAGTGAGTTAGAGTTCTTTTGGTTTTTTACCTTGAGATTGGTTTCTAATTTCAATCCATTGTGATCTGAGAAGTTGCTTGGTATGATTTCAATTTCCCTGTATTTGTGGAGGCAAGTCTTGTGACCTACCACATGGTCTAATTTTGAGAATGTTCCATGTGCATTTTGCTTCTTTGGGGTGTAAGGTTTTGTATATATCAGTTAGGTCCATTTCCTCTAGAGTGTTGTTCAATGCCACAATATCCTTGGTGTTTTTTTGGTTGGAAGACTTGTCCATTGTTGATAATGGAGTATTAAAATTCCCTACTTTTAGTATTTGTTGCTCATATCCTTCTTGAAGTTCTCCCATATTTTTCTTATATATATGGGAGCTCCTATGTTGGGTTCCTATATGTCTACCAGAGTTATATCTTCTTGATGGATTGTTCCCTTAAGTATAATGAAATGTCTTCCTTTATCTTTTTATGGCCTTCATCATAAAATCTAATTTGTCTGAAATAAGTATTTCTACCTCAGCCTTTTTTCATGTTTATTTGCTTAATATATATTTTTTCCATCCCTTCAATTTCAGTCTGTGTCGATCTTTTATTCTGAGTTGGGTCTCTTGAAAACAGCATATAAGTGGGTCATTTTTTTTTTTATCCATTCAGCTACCCTATGTCTTTTGATTGTCACATTTAATCTGTTTACATTTAAGGTTACTATTGATTGATACTTGTTGATTGCCATTTTTCTCATTTGTACCTGTGTTCCTCTTTGTCTCTCTCTGGTTCTTCATTTCTTCATAGCAGACCCTTTAGCATTTCTTGCAATGCTTGTTTGGTAGAGATGTGTTCTTTTAGTCTTCTTTTATCTGGGAAATTCCTTATTTCTCCTTCCATTTTGAATGAGAGCCTTGCTGGGTAGAGTATTCTTGGTTGCAGACCTCTGTTTTCCATTACTTGGAATATTTTTTGCCATTCCATTCTGGCTTTTATTGTTTCTGTTGAGTAATAATTTGATAACATTATTGGAGCCCTCTCATATGTTATTTGCTGTTTCTCTCTTGATGCTTTTAGGATTCTCTTTATCTTTGAAATTTGCCATTTTAATTATAATGTGTCTTGGAGTGCGTCTGCTTGGAGTCATTCTCAATGGGACTCTCTAGGCTTCCTGAACTTGAGTAACATTTTCACTCGTCATGTTAGGGAAGTTTTCTCTCATTACTTTTTTTAAACAGGTTTTCCAATCCTTGTTTCTCTTCTCCTTCTGGTATCCCATATGATGCAAATATTATTGTGTTTCATGTTGTCCCACAGCTCTCTTAAAACCTCTTCATTCTTGTTCAGCCTTTTTTCATTCTGTTGCACTGTTTGGAATATTTCCTAGGTTGTCCTCCAGCTCACTGATCCAATCCTCTGCTTCCTCTAGCTTCCTATTGATTCCTTCTACTGTATTCTTCAATTCAGAAATTGTATTCTTCATTTCCTGCTAGCCCTTACTAATAGTTTCAATGCCCTTTTTGATGCTAGTGTTGTTCTCATTAAGTTTATTGCAGCTTCCCTGGAGTTCTTTGTAGTTCCCCTGGAGTTGTTTGTAGTTTTCTTTGAGCTGGCTGAGTTCACTTAGCTTCTCTATTATCATTAATTTGAATTCCATATCTGATAGTTTGCTTGCATCTGTTTCATTTAGTGATCTTTCTGGGGATTCCTCCTTTCCTTTTTGTGATGAACTGTTTCTTTTACTCCCCATTTTTAGGTTTCATTGTAATCCAATCAGACTGTGATCAGCTGCTCATCTAAGGAACTCCTGGGATGGAAAGATTGATATAGTTGTAATCTTATCAATCTTTGATCCATCACCAGGCTTAGATGATGCTTGGGGTGAAAGTCTGATTCAGTTATCAATCAATAAATCAGCTACCAAACTCAGGCCCTGCTGGGCTAGACAGAGAAGTTCAATTGTAATCCAATGGATCAGCCAGCAGCTCAGGTGCATCCTGGTGGGACAGATTGAGATGTAAATCAATATAACTGTGATCAGCCACCAGACTTAGGAGCCATTGGGCTAGGCACTAAATCCAATTGTAATCCACTGAATCTGTGATTAGCCATTAGGTTCAGGGGCCACTCTGCTCAACTATAAGATTATATTTTAATCCAATGAATCTGTGATCAGATGCCAGGCTAAGGGGCCACTGGGCTAGACTGAAATATTCAGTTGTAATCCAATGAGTTTGTGATCAGCCACTATGCCCAGAGGCCAGTGGACAGGACAAACCAACTCAGTTGTGAACCAATGAATCCATGATCAGCCACCAGGCTCACTTGCCACTATGTGGGGCTGACTGCCTGACCCAGCTGTAAATCAGAGAGTTTGTAATCAGCTGCCAGGCCCAGGCTCTGCTGAGCAAGAAGGATTGACTCAGTTGTAAAGCAATGAATCTAGGATCAGCCACCAGGCTTGCACATCACTGTGCAGGGCTGACTGACGCACCTGGAAGTCAGAGAGTTTGTAATCTGCAGCCAGGCTCAGGTGCTACTGGGCAAGAGATATCTCTTCAGGTGCCAACTGTTGTATCTATGCTCAGACATGGCAGGGAGAGATTTATTTAGAGGTAAATCAGAGAATTGTGATCAGGAGCCAGGCTCCAACACTGCTGGGTGGGGCATATTGCTTCCTTGGGCAGGGCTATGAGGACCCTCCTATGGAAGCTGCTTGGCACAGGGCAATCTGCCCAAGATTTGGGCGATGAGTCTGCACCAGGATCTTTACAGCCGATTTCCAATTCTCTCCTCCAAGCCAGCACCACAAACTCTCTCTCTGTGTCTCCAGTCCTCTCTGCTCTCCCTCTGTTGGAGCTAGTGTAGGTGGATACCAATGTATTTTCATTGTGGTCACCCTAGTAGTTCTCTGTCTCAAGCACTTTCTTGGGCTAGTAAATGCCACAGATTTCCATCCTTCTCAGCTGGATGCTTCTCTGCTCTCCACTGTATTGCTGTAGCTAGGAATCCCAGCAGGGGGACTGGACCCACCTTTCTCAGGTGGAACCCTCAACCACATCCCTTTGGCTACTGCCTCCTGTGCAGGCCCAGCAAGCCCTCTCACATTTCCGCAATTCCTACCAGTCAAGTTGTGATGAAGGTCCTCTTCTGTTCTATCTGTGATTATAGGACTTCTTTCCAGCTGGTGTTCTTTTGGTAATTCCAGCTGACTTTTTCTCCAAAGAAGTAATTCCAGCTGCAACCTGGGAGGAGAATTGTGTAGTTCCACTTATTCCTCCACCATCTTGCAGTATCAGTCTGTTTTGTGTTTCTTTTTTCAGTGTTTGATTTGTCATTTATTCAATCTCAAAACTGACAACCTTTTAAATTTCTCCTCAAGGTGTTCAGATGCATTAGCTGCCCTCTGAATTTAGTTTCTGGAAGGATTATATCCTTGGACTGTTTCTGCTCCCATGAGCCCTGGTTGCCCCTGCTGCCCTGGGTTGGGCATCACTGTGCATGCAGAACCACCCACCACATCCTTCTTGAAGTTCTCCAAGATTTTCCTTATATATTTGGGAGCTCCTATGCTGGGTGCATATATGTTTATCAGAGTTATATCTTCTTGTTGGATTGTTCCCTTAAGTATTATGAAATGTCCTTCTTTTTCTCCTTTTAGGGCCTTCATCATAAAGTCAATTTTGTCTGAAATAAGTATTGCTACCCCAGCCTTTTTTTTTCATGTACATTTGCTTGAGATCCTTTCACTTTCAACCTGTGTCGATTTTTTTGTTTTGAGGCGCTCTCTTGAAGGCAGTATATGTGTGCCATATTTTCTTATCCACACTTCTACCCTATATCTTTCAATTGGCGAGTTTATTCCATTTACATTTAAGGTTATTATTGATAAATATTCATTGCCATTTTTCCCTTTGTACTTGTGTTCCTCTCTGTTTCTTTCTGTTTCTTCCTTAAAAAAATAAATAAATAAATAAATAATAAAATATTTTATTATTTCCAGAGAGAGAGGAAGGGAGAGAGGCAGAGAGGGACAGAAACCTCAGCGTATAGTTGCCTTTCACCTGCCTCCAGCTACAGACCTGGCTGGAGACCTGGCTTGCAATGTGGTTATGTCCCCTGGCTGGGGAATCAAACCAGCAACTTTTGGGTTTGCAGGCCAAAGCCTTATCCACAGTGCTACCAGCCAGGGTGATGTTTCTTTCTTTTCTTAAAGCAGACCCTTTAGCATTCCTTGTAGTGCTTGTTTGGTGAAGATGTATTATTTTAGTCTTCTTTTGTCTGTGAAACTCCTTATTTCTCCTTCCATTTTGAATGAGAGCTTTGCTGGGTAAATTATTCTTGGTTATAGGCTTATGTTTCCCATTACTTGGAGTATTTTTTGTCATTTCCTTCTGGCTTGTATTAATTCTTTTGAGTAATTATTTGATAACCTTATCAGAGCCCCCTTATATGTTATTAGCTGTTTCTCTCTCTCTCTCTCTCTCTCTCTCTCATATCCTATTTCATTATTTTTAGAAAGAGGGGAAGGGAGAGAGGCAGAGAGGGAGACATCAATGTATGGTTGTGTTTCACCTGCCTCCAGCCACAGACCTGACTAGGGACCTGGTTTGCAACCTGGTTATGTGCCCTGGCTGGGGAATCGAACCTACAACCTTTGGGTTCGCAGGCCAGTGCCTTATCCACTGTGCTACCAGCCAGTGGATCTAAAAGCATCTCTCTTGATGCTTTTAGAATTCTCTTCTTGTCTTCAACCTTTCTCATTTTAATTATAATGTGTCTTTAAGTGCATCTTTTTTGGATCCATCTTCATTGGAACCCTCTGTGTTTTCTGAACTTGAGTAATGTTTTCACTCATCATGTTAGGAAAGACTTCTATCATTACTCTTTTAAAAAGGTTTTCCATTCCTTTTTCTCTTCTGCTTCTGGTATTCCTATGGTAAAAATATTACTGTGTTTTGTGTTGTCCTGTATCTGTCTTAAAACCACTTCTTTCTTTCTCCATCATTTTTCATTCTGGTGCACTTGTCTTGGAATATTTTTCTACATTGTCTTCCAGTTCTGTGATCTGATCCTATGCTTCCTCTAGCCTGCTGTTGATTCCTTCTACTGTATTCTTCAATTCAGAAATTATGTTCTTCATTTCCTCCTGGCTCTTATTGATAGTTTCTGTGTCCTTTATAATGGTGATGTAGTTGTCAGTAATTTTCTTGCAGCTTCCCTGGAGTTCTTCATAGTTCCTCTGGAGTTGTTTGAGTTTTATTTGAGCTCACTAAGCTCATTGAGCCTCTTTATCTTTCTTATTTTGAATTCCATATCTAATAGTTGCTTGCCTCTGTTTCATTTAGTGTTCCTTTTCTCCTGTATTTAAGTTTCTCTTCTTGTTTGTTTTTGCTTTATAGATTGGGTTTTTTGAGTTCCTGCCTTTGTTATGTGACCCTCTGTCACATTGAGATGTACTGTCTTTACTTCCTGGGTTCACCTCTGGTTAGGTCAGATTATTCCATAGTCTGGGCCTACTCAGCCTGTTGGAGCCAACCAGAGACTCACTATTTTTGTCTGTGCCCTTCAATTTTTAATTCAATTCATATGTGCTCAGCTATCCAGCGTAGGTACCATTGGGCAGGACAGATCAGCTCTTTTGTATACCAATCAATCTGTGATCAGTGGTCACTTTAGTCACCACTGGGCAGGGCTAGTTAATTAAGTTGTAATCCAATCAGACTCTGATCAGCTGCCAGGCTTAAATACCACTATGCTGGACAGATTGATTTAGTTGTGATCCTATTGATATGTGGTCCACCACTAAGCTCAGATGCAGCTTGGTGGGATAGACCAATTCAGTTTTAAATCAGTGAATCTGTAACCAGCTGCCAAACTCAGGTCCCACTGGTCTAGAAAGAAAGGTTCATTTGTAAATCAATGAATCTGTGATCAGCCACCAGGCTCAAGTGCAGCTTGGTGGGATAGATTCAGTTGTACATCAATGAATCGGTGACCAGCCACCAGGCTCAGGCCCCACTGGGCTAGGCAGCAAGATTCAATTGTAATTCAGTGAATCTGTGGTCATCTACCAAGCTCAGGTGCTGCTGAACAGGACAGACAGATTCAGTTGTAAATGAATAATCTGTGATCAGTCTCCAGGCCCACATGGCACTGGGAAAGACTGACCAACTCAGTTGCAAACCATTGAATCCACAATCAGCCACCAGGTGTATGTATGGGTGTGTGTTTATCTATATATCTCCTATATATACAATAGATAATATTTCATTGTCTATATATAATATATATTTATTAACATTTTACTTGCATCTATCTTTTGGCTGTAGTGAATAAGTTGTAATGAACATGGATGTACAGATATATTTCCAAGATTCTAATTTCAGTGTCTAAGACATTTCTCTCTCTCTCTCTTTTTTTTTTTTTTTTTTTATTCCTCACTCAAGGGCATGCTTATTGATTTTAGAGAGAGGAGAAAGGAGGGAGAGAGAGAGAGAAACATTGATTCAAGAGAGAAACATTAGTCAGATGCCTCTTATGTGCACCCTAATCAGGGACCAAATTAGTAATCCAGGGCATGTACCCTTATTGGAAATTGAGCCTGTGCCCTTTCATTTTATAGAATGATGCTCCAACCAACTGATCTACACCAGCCAGCATCAGGACATTCTTAACAGTCTTCTGATAAACAAAAGCCAAGTTATGCCCTCCTTAGACCTGGTTTCCCACCCTGAGGTTACTTCCAAGAGGCTATGGGCACTTGCTTTCTTAATCTCCCTGAGCCTCATGATCTAACCTCTAAAACAGAAATAATAGAAAAATAAGGCTGTATTTTGGTTTTCTGTGAACCATCAGTTTTCAAACCAGTGGGGCTCATTTGAATTACCCCTGTATCAACAACAGGAAGGAGAGGTTTTCCAAGAGGTACTATGTGCATAGTTGCCAAATGGGTCTACAGAGGAGGAGCAATAGGGACGTGGTGAATGGTTTGAAGAGAAACCCAGAAGATTGTACACAACATAACAGCTAAAGGGTAAGGCACCAACAGGTCACACCTGCATCTGTGAATGGTCTCAATGGACCTTCGGGATTCCACAGTGGGGTTCAAGGGTCAGGTATTTAATTGTTAAAGATTCCAGAGCATTCAGCAGTGTGAGCTTCTTGAAGAGAGGGAAGGGGCTCAGTTGCTAAGAAGTATACAGGCAGAACGTGAGTGCTTACCACAGTGTGAGGTGGGGGCTGGGGTGGGGCAGTCTGGTGTGAAATCCAGAGTCCAGATCCCAGAATACCTAAAGTATTAAGTCAAATCTGTACCTCAGTATCCCCACAATGCCACTTCAGACCCCTTGTTCTGGAATAACGACTTTCAAAAGTACCTCCTTCTTTGTTTGGAACATAAATTATGTAGTTACTCCAGGCATTAGGGAGGTTAGCAATGGGTCATCCCAGAAAATTAGACCAAAGGTGCACAACAAGGCTTGTATCTCTGGGAAGACAGGAAGCATATCCAGGCTGAGACAGAGAATGGCCTTCTTGGCCAAGAATATCCTTGACTTTTACAGTGGTGGTCCTGGTGGGGGTAAGAAGGGACAGGGAAGTGTTGGTAGCTGAGGGGATTACATTCCTGCAAAGTGTTTTTTTTTTTTTTTTTTCCTGTTCAATGAAAATTCCTGGGAAATTTTGTATCACTACCAAAAAGAAACAACAGTGGATTCCTTTGTTTTTTTTCTGTTGGTCTTGCCTGGCATATACAAGGGAAAGCCTGAAATAAAACTGGAATTATCTTCTGGAGGGTAGGCCCCTTAGACTGCAGGCTTCCACTGCTAACTAAGTGTTCTAGGAACCTATTTGTATCAATGTACTGGCTGGCATTGTTGTGAGAGGATGTGCTCAGCTTCAATGAATTTTTTAAAAGACTTTTTCAAAGCACTTGTTCCACACTGCGCAGAGTGTTCAGAAGTTTTTGGCCAAAAGTGGCATGAACCCTGTGCTCCACCCTTCCTATTCACCCAGTTCCACCCTGGGAAACACTTTTTGTTTACCTGTATGAAAAATGTCCTCAAAGGGAAATATTTTTCTGATATGGAAGAGGTGAAACAAAAAAATGGCAGAAGCACTAAAGGGCATCAAAATAGAAAAGTTCCCAAACTTCTGAACAGTGGAAAAAACATCTTGATAGGTGTGTTGCATCAAATTGAGAGTGAAGGTGACTGAAGTTTAAACGTATAGGAATAAGCACACAATTTTTTATAAATTCCATTTTTGGGGGTCCCCTCTTGTAGCATGGAACATAGTCCCAGTTTCCTATGGTTGACATATTCCCTCGGGAACACACAATGCACTGGACTTTGTTTATTTCTTTGTTTCTTTGAAATGGCCCTGAGGGGAACACCCAGGTCTTGTTCTGTGTCTCCATCACTTTTTAATCCAGCCCTAGTGACTATGTGGGTGCTTCAGCTGGTGAGGCCCAGGCAACAGAAACTTCAGGCAACTCAACTTTACCCACTGCTGAGGTGAAGGACCCCATCTGAGTACTTCTCTCTTCTTGTCATTGGAAAACTCTTGAACAAAGTACTAGTACATAAAATTTAGTAACATATAAAGATGATATATACCATGACCAAGAAGGTCATATTCCAGGTATGCAAAACTGGCTCCATGTCAGCTATATCAATAAAACGGAAAAAGTCACAAGATCATATCAATGAATGCAGAAAAAACATTTGACAGAGCTTAACACCTATTTATGATCAAAAGTCTCAGAGAACTAGGATCAGAGGGGACTTCTTCAACATGAGAAAGAATATAAACAAAACCACCTACAACCAGCATTAAACTTAGTGGCAAAATTCTGAAAGCTTTCCTCCTAACACTGGGAATAAAGAAGTTCTCCTTTCCAGTGCTACTCAATACCATTCTGGAAGATCTATCCAAGAAAAAGAAATAAATGGCAAACATCCTTCCACCTTGTGAATCAGCCCCAGTGTATTTTCCCAGAACCTAGGGGCTTGTTGAAGCCTTCATCTGGGGATCAGCCAGTTGATGAGATGGAGAAAACTGTTTACAGGATGCAGGATGGAGCTCTGCCACATAACACCTGTGTGACTGTGCAAGTCATTCGCCTCAATGTGCCTCATAGCTTTACTTGTGGAGTGGGATAATAGTGTACTGGTATCACAGGTTCCTTGGGAGGCTTTAAGGAATTAACAGAGTAACTAGAACATGACTGGGTGCATGGTACATAACATGGAAATACCAAGCTTTTATTAAAAATTTTAATGTTTGCTCTTGGTTTCCTTTATGATAAAAAAAGAAAATAAAAGTCAGCAGCCTAAAGTTGACCTATGGAAAGTCAGGGTTATTTCATACATCCTAGGTTGCGACTTTTTGTATCTTTTAAATTTTTCACCTTAACATTGTATAATAACATGGTAGGCGGTGTTTTGCTAAATTGGTCAACTTCCAGAGAGGTAAACCCAGAATAGGATCTCTTTGTCCCCCATATCATTCTTTGTAGCTTGGACCACAAGCTGGGGAAATATCCCCAGTCTTGAGCCCCACTTTCTTATTCTGCTGGTTTTTTCTCACTGGTCTCCAACTCTTTTATTTTCCTCTTTCTACCTCTTCTCTCTCTCAGGCCTATGCCCTCTTCCCATGCCTGTCATCTTGACTTTTCCACATTAAAACCTCCTTGTAAATGACATACACCCTTGTGAAACTTTCAGATAATTAATCTAACTCTGGCTATTGGAGAACTCTGTAAAAATGCCCCAAGCTATGTTTCTCTCATATGCCACTTAAGTGGAACCTTACGAAGATACACGTTGGGCCAAGAAATGAAGAAAACCACCTTTTATTATTCTATTTAAGAAAGAAATTAAAATCAAGCTCACATGGATTGGAAACAAATACTTTCCACTCTTAAACCTTTCTCTGTGTTTATTGCCTACTATAAATTGGCAAAAAACAAAACAAAACAAAACAAAAAACAAAAAAACAACCAGCAGTACAACCAGCACAACAAACCTGAAACAAATATATGAGCCTTGGCAGAGGCCAGAATTACAGTTAGAAATATGGAGTGTGTCTCAGCAGGGGTAGATCATGAAATAGTCTAAGCTAATATCAAGGGTGTGAAAACAGGCATTGTTTAAGTTAACTAAAGTACAATTAATGATTCTCAAAAATCAAATTAACCATATGTTATAGCCAATATGACATGTTTTTTTAACTCCTCCCTGGATGTTTTATTGCCAGAGGATGCTCATGTGGTCACTAGAACAAGAAACTGAAACAGCAGCTCCAGAGTATAATAAGTGCAGGACCCCAACCATGATTAGTTAAAGAGCCCAATTGGAAAGGGCAAGCTCACTGAGCAAGCCTGGTGCTGGAGCACCTCCCTGCCAGGCCTCCTCTCTGCAGCAAAATCCATGGACCATTTTTTCCTTTCTTTGTGTTTTTTTTTTTTTTTTCTTCTTTTTCTTTTTTTAATTTAGCACAGATATAGCTGTGAAAACTGAACATACCATTTGAACTCACATATTTATGCCCATAATTGATGGTTCCAAGGAAATGTCATTCTAAAAGCTTTCCATGAAAAATGAAAAATGTATTTCTCAGAGTGAAACTCTAGTGGCATGCTGTTGTTAATGACAGTTTGTCTCCTGACTTCTATAAGGAGGCAAAAAGTGAGGGCAGAACTGCCTTCCTTTCCCCACATTGCTTCAGAGCCAGGTAAAAAAAATGGACACAAAGAGGATTTGTAGAGCATTTGAAGTAGAACTCTCAGCAGGGCCCATTTTAAAATAGCCTTATACTTTTCCCCTTCTTGTATCCACTATCCAGGAGTGGGATTGTATTTTCCATCTATTGGGTTTTGGCTGGTCTAATACTTTATATATATATATATATTTTATTTCATTATTTTTAGAAAGAGAGGAAGGGAGAGAGGCAGAGAGGGAGAGAGACATCAATGTATGGTTGCTTTTCACCTGCCTCCAGCCACAGACCTGACTGGAGACCTGGTTTGCAACCTTGTCTTGTGCCCTGGCTGGGGAATCGAACCTGTGACCTTTGGGTTCACAGGCTGGCGCCTTACCCAATGTGCTACCAGCCAGGGCTGTGGTCTAATACTTTAGTCAACAGAACACAGCACAAGGGACAGGTGCTGCCACAAGTGTGTTGTGCAAAGTTCTACTCTCCCTGCTGGAATTTGGTGGTTGTCTCTTGCCTTAGTGTGCCATCAGCATATCTCAATGTCACCCAGGCCGAGAGGAAACTTCTTCAAGAAGTCTGGTACCTCATTCTGCTCTCTATTTTCTATCAACCAGGGTCAAGAGAGGTAGGACAGGTTGGTTTAAAGGGGCTGAGGTGGGGACTAAGAAGGCAAGTCCTCTGGATTTACACCAGAAATGATGATCAGGAAAAAAGTGGCCCTAACTCTTCATGCACTGGTGCCCAAATTACTCTTTAAATATGGGATTTGCTCATGATGGTACTATGTTGGCACCTAGGAATTTTGCAAGCATGAATTATGTATATTCATATGCCCATGCACATATGCTGCTACATCCCTGGAATGGAATAGGTGCTTACAACTATGCATTTGAGTTTTTCCATAAGAGCTTATAAATAAGCACAGGAATAAGAATGAAAAACTGATTTTGTCCCTGGGGAAAGCAGCATAATACGTCCTCTGAGCCACAGAGGCACTTGAGCAAGTAGAGGGATACCTGGGAGAAAGGAAAAAATAGAAAGAAGCGGGGGGAGGGGGGCGGATCCTGAGGCCACCTCTAGCCTGGGTTTCTGACTTGTGAATTTTCATTAATGAAAATTAAAGGACAGTCAGCTTCTCCCCAGAGATTCTGAATGTCCTTTCCTATCTTGGGCCTTTTGAAGTGGCTGGACTTTTTCAGGAAGAGCCCTGAACAAATCTGAAGCACCATGACCAATGTTTGAACCAAGAGCATTTGGCCTTTTCAAGAAATTGTTGACTCTCCTTATAGGGGCTCAAGTCCAGGTGAAACTGCAATAGTTAGATGAATGAAAATGAATGATCATGTACATAAGAGTCTAGCTGAGATATCAGAGGCCAGTGAAAGTTCCACAAGGTAAGCAAGTTGCTGCTGGGACCACCTAATGTCAGTTGTCCTCACTGGAGTAAACCTTAGGTCTTTGGTTCCCATCCCTGGACACGGGCCATTGCCGAGAGGTGACTAAGCTAAGCTTCTGGTGATGGGTACTGGGGACTGGTCAGGAAGGATGTGGCTAATCAGGTCATCTGAAAAGCAGTATAATGCTGTGGAAACAGCAGCACTTGGATTTTTCTTGGCTAATGAACTGCAGGAGACCCCCACCCCCTGAAATCTAGTCCTCATAGTCTTGAGACTCCGTATTCTATGCCAGGTCCTTCAACTGAGGGCCAGAGAAGAAAAGGATACACTCACCTTGTATCCCTTTAAGGCCTACATCTCATCAAACACTCTGGTAGACTCTAACATGCATCTCCTTACTTAACATCCTAGGAACCCCCAAATTACAGTTTATTATCCTATTTTACAATTAAAGATACCAAGTCTGGAAGTTGTTTCTCAGATCTCAACATAGAATGTTCACAGCCCTGAGGGCCTCCCTACTTCCCTCCTAGGTCCCCCAGGGGGTAACTACTAGTCTATGTTCCTACATGAGTCTTACTTGCTTCTAGACTTCATATAAATGGAATCAAACACTAATCACTCTTTTGTGTCACAAGCGTTGTATATATTATGTCTGTGAGATTTATCCAGAATGATGCATGTAGTGATCATTTATTATGTTTTATTGTAGTGGTGTAGTTTTTTGTTTGTTTGTTTGTTTTTGTTTTTGATACACCATGATTTGTTCCTCCACCTCCTGCTACTGGATATTGTGTTCTCTCCAGTTATTGACTGTTATGAGTACATTACCTTGAACATGTTTGGCAGGCCTTTGGCTAGGGACAGCACCCCTTTCCATCAGAGACACACCCAGGAGAGAAGTTTTGGGGCCATGTTCTAGTATGTGTTTAACTTAAGAAGATGACTCCAGCTTCCTAAAGAGGTTGTATGCAAGTTCACTTTCCCACTAGCCATAGATAAGATGGAAATGGCTCTTCATTATTCTCAGCACTTAGTATTATCAGTCTTTTAAATTTCACTTTTCTGGTTTGGGGGTCTACTAGTATCTTCTTTGTTTTTAATGTGAATTTTTCTGATCAATTATGAAAAACTAGCTTTTGAACTCAGATTTGTTTAATTCTAAACCCAACTCTTTCCACCATTTCACTCTGTAACATTATAACATGATATGGCCACTTCCCTTCAGGGTGCCCAGTTTCCCCATCACAGCTCATCATAGGCACCTTCCAGAAGTATCCTTCCAGAGAAGCAATGTTCTGCCCAGGGGTGAGGGTGGGGTAAGGGGTAGGGAGGTGGCAGAGGTAGCTTTGGTAAAACAACCAAATAAATGCTTCTGAATCAGTTTCATCATGTGTGCCATTAAGATGCCACTTATTAACTTCAGGGGGAAGTTCTTGCTTTCTCCTAATACATACAGAAACAACGAGATTTTCCTCTAAGTTTTCGTAAAAGTAAACTCTCAGATCTTTTAACCCAGGTGAAACAGGTGAGCAGGAAGCTAGACTATGACCTGGGTAGCATATTTCAGAGGTGGGTGAGCCCTGCATCTGTGCCTCTGATGGTGAGGAAGCACACACAGACCCTGCGGTAGGACCCTTTGGCAGGGTCAATACAGGACTTCTCCTCCATTTAGGGAGGTCCCAGGTGTAGATGTTTCAGACTGAGTGCAAGGCTGGGTGCACTTGTGTGTATGTCCTTTGAAAAATGTGGGTTAGACTTGTGGAGAGCTTGACTGTATTGCTGGTCATCCAGTTGTTAGAGTCTTTTACAAAATTACCATCAGAAAATTAGTCCAGTAAAGTACAGGTGAAACAAATTTGAAAATAAGATTTGTAAAAGAAAACGGCAAATATCTGTGAGGAACATACTAAATATATGAAATAGCAGTTTTTAAAAGGAAAAAGAGAAGATAGTAAGAATAAATGGCTGCTTATAGGGTGGGTAGGCACTACTATCCATGGATTTGGCTTCTGTCCAAATGAGATGTGTGCAGCTATAAAATGTCAATTTCATTTTATTTTCCCTGTTTTACAACAGCTACTGCTTCCTATTTTCTGCAGAACAAATCCAGACCCTGTAGGGTATAAAACTCCTCCGTGTCCTAAGCCCATGCTACCTGTCCTATTCACAGCTCATCCTCCTGACCTGCCTCACCTCATTTCTCCTGGGCACCAGAATGTTGTACATCTTGTTAGTTGTTCAGGGAACACACTTCACTCTTTCCCAGCCTAGTGAACTCCTGCAGAGTCAGCAAGCCCTCTAACCACCATCCAGCACAGCTCCCTGCTGTGCCTGTTATCATCTTCAAGTGTCATTACTTGGTTATATACCTCTGTCACTAAACTGTGAACTCTCCAGAAGCAGCAATGCACTAGTACTCCTTTTTGTGATGTTTCTTTTCTTTCTTTCTTTCTTTCTTTTTTTTTTTTTTTTTTTTTTTTGCCATTAAAGCCCAACACATGATAAGTGCTTAGTAAATATTGGTTGAAGATATTATGCATTTTCATTTTGAAATAATGAGCAGGAAAAAAAAAAAAAGAAGAAAAGTTGTAAAATATGTTCTCCACCCACCCCTTTGCTTTTCTGGACCAGAAGGGGGTCACTGGATCAGCAATCTGAGGGCTGAGCCTTGAGCACATTCTAGCAATCTTATTTGCACTTGTGCAGCCCTATTTGCACTTGTGGGTACTTGGCAGGGCTTTACCAGCAGGCACACTTTCTGGGTAGAAAACATGGTCCTGGGGTCCCTTTTCTATAGAAGTGCTGCTGCCATGATCATTCTGAAGACACAGAAGTCTCCATCTGCAAAAAGGCTCATGGTAGTATTAATTACTCCCACCTCTGATTAAAGGAGTTCCCCAGACCAGGAAAAAAGTGCCATAAAAAGACTGAATTATAGAGTCCCTCCACACCAATACTTTCAAATCAGGTAATTTGTTAAAAGCAACTAAAATCTTCATTCTCGGGCCATTAACTAAAATAAGAAAGTATCATCTAAACTCTAAAAATAAAGGATACATTGTAATGAGATTCCAGTTTTGGACAAGTGGATGGGTACTTAGCATGATGAAGGCTCAAAAACTTGGAATTTGACTTTTTGTGTCCCAACCCCCCTGTCTTGGAAGCCACTGTCCCAAGCACAACCATTACTTCTGTCCTCATATGTTGAATTTTGCAGCTGTAGGGCTGTCCAGTCATTATAGTCAGGAGTGGAGCCCAGAAACAAAAGCCTTTTTTATTTAAAGCAAATAAATACATGGACTTGAGATTAATAAAGGATTTGCCTAAAGGGGTCCTCTTTTGCTGTGTGTTTTTTCATTTTGTTTTGGTTTGGTTTGGTTTGGTTTCTTAGCTTTAGAGTGTCACAGATGAGCAGAAGAAACTGGATCCTGAAATTCTCTTCTGAAGACCACTGACAGGTCTTTAGAGGCCTTCCCTGCTCTCAGTCTGGCCTCGCTAGGCCCTTGATCTCCCAGTGAGGAGAAAATAGCAGAGAAATCTGAGTCTGAGTATTTACATCCAGAAATCACCAGATCAGGAAAGCAGGGTTTGATCTGGCCTTGAATTGATGGGAATCAGCACCCTGAAATTCTGACAGGTGAAAGGCTGAGGAAGTTATGATAGATTTGACATCCTCAAATGCAGTATTTCCTTCAGGGCCTGAAGACCTGCCCCTAGCTCATTATGAATAACCACAGCAAGTCCTTTGACTATCGTGTTCTCACAGCTAAGCACCACTCTGCCTTCTTTCTGTCCCATTTCTTCTAGGACTCCCCAGGACACAGCCTATTCTCTGGAGTCTCAAGCTCCTTCCTCAGTCACCTCACAAGGTACCCCCACTGCTTTGGGAATGGATTGATCCCAGCATGTGTGCAGCAGTTGCCTCAATAAATCCCAACATAGAGTAGTGTTCATTACTTTCTAAAAAGATGTTGCTGCATTATTGTATTTAGTTTATTGCAATTTAGCCCTAAGAAATAGGTGTCTGAAAGTTAACAAATGAGGAAACTGAGTAGAGAGAGCAGGGTTTGCCTCATGGGTCCACAACAGAAGTGGACAAAGAGGCCTGCTTGAGCCATCTGGAGTCGAACTTTGCTGAATGCTCTACCTAGGGTGTATGTCAAATCTTGTGTGCCATGCTTTCCAGTCCACAGGCTGGCTGGTTAGTCACCATGAAAAACTCAGAACAGGAAAAAGACCTTTGGGGCCTGGGATCCTCCAAGCCAGCTACCTTACCAAGGTTTCTGCCTCCTACAGTGCTGTGGCTTATGGTAACTAGTAGAGGCATTTCAGAGTATGTAACAGAGATGTTCCACATAGCTTGCAGATGGATATCTATTCATGCACCATCACAGAAACCTAGTCACCAACCCTAACATGGCCATCATTATATCCCAACCCTATCATACATGCACATGTGTGCATATACACTCATGTATACATATGCATGCCTGGATACATGCACATATATGCATGCACACACACATACATCTTTGAGATCCTCCCAGATCATTTTGAACCCACAACATTCATCCATGACTCCATCTTGACTCACACTGGGCTCCTAAGACAAACCTTGCTCCTGCCCTTTTGAACATTTATTTGAGCAAGCCTGAGCACTCTCTCTCAGGCATGATGGTAATAATCACTTTATTATGGCCCAAACACTGCAATGTAGGGGTTAGAAAACAAAAATAAAGCAAGTTAAACATTCTCAGACAAATGGCTTTATTGCTAATGCTTCTTAAATAAAATAACAAACCTGAGCAATGGTTCAAACATTAATCTGACAGTTCTGACTGAACAGACAGAATCATAAGTGGTTAAAGAGAGAGAATAACATTTGTGGTCCTCATAATGAAGCAGAAGATAGTTAGATGTTAGCTAGGTTCAATCACCCCTATGATGTTTTTATCCAATAGGTCATCAATTGCTCTGTCTCTCTGTCCAGGGGGACTGCTTGTGTCATCATAACCTATCATTTTCATTCTAAAGCAGTACCTAAACAAAAGCATGTTTTGAGGGATTTAATAGGAAATGTTTTCTCTTTTGTATTTTCTGATTTTACGAGAAGATGTCCAAGATAAGGTGATGAGGGGGCAATCAGCAATGGCCAAGGTAAAGAAAGGGCTTTATTTTCACTGAGACCAAGATTAGCAGCAAGCATGGATGCAAGAACTGTTGATACTTATTTGGGTTTTAGGACCCTGAGCACATCTGGCTGCACTGTTTTCCTTTCCATTAAAATCTCCTTTGCTGAGCTCACAGACATGGTCTTTGGTGGTCCCAGGACGCTGGACGTAATTTGGACTAGGCTGATCTCTCTTTCCCACACTATGGGGGAGGGCCCCTGAGTTGGCTTAGATTGATGAAAGCCTCTAAGCAGCCTGCTCTGTGTACCCCTTTGTTTGGGAGGGGTTTTGAAAATGCATGGGGCTGTCTGCCCCTAAAAGGTGGGTTCAGCTAACAGGGAGACAAGCCAGCTGAAAGGATCTCCCTGAACCTATACCAGTGACTTTTCTCCTGGGTCCTCTTAAAACTCTGGCTACAAAAGGACGGTGGTGGTCTAGTCCCCTTCCACATTCAGGACAAACATTTATCACACTGAAGGGTCAGTGAAGCCGTTGGTTTGATCTCTTGTTTACATAGTCTTGGTCTCTGTAGTGTTCCAAGGAATCCATGTCCCATGCAGCCTCAGGCACCTCCTGGGGTCAGCATTGCCTCCATGTGCCTGTTCTTGCCACATGTGTTTTTGCTGTTTTCCCTGACTCTGCCCACGTGACCAGTGGCCCTAGCTGTCTCTTGCTGGGTAGCAAGCATACTTCCTGCAGAATCTGGCCCTTCACATCTGCACCCAGCAGGAAGTCAGAGCTGCTCACTGAGGAAGACTTCACTATTTTAAATAATAATCTTGGTGGTGGTTTTGTTCTTTATTTTTTTTAAATTTCAAAGCATTTAGAGTTATTTTGTCTCTCCAGATGAACCAAGCCAAAATTAAATTATAAAATAGCATCCAAACATGACTGAATGGAAATCCTTTGCATGTGATATTTCATTAACACTACGAACCCCCATTTTACAGACAGGGAATCAGCAAATGTGAGGTCATACAAGGGCCAGTGGTAATGTTACTGGAATTAGAGTTTGGATCTGATTCTGATTCTGAACCTTCCTTCTAAACTATCACACTATCCCACATTTCACAGTTATCTCCTGATCCTGTCAAGTCAACTTTATCAGCTTCACATCCCCAAGTGTTCCATTTAATTTGTTCTGAGAGGCCTGAATGGGACACAAAGTTTTCCATGTGTGGGGCCTCAGAGACAAAGCTCCAGTGTCTTCCCTGTGGTCATAGGGCTTAGCTGGTCTCCCATTGTGGGAACATCCAGACCTGCAGACAGGCTCGTATTTCCTCCTTCAGATGGCATTCTGCCTTAGTGCAGTGCTCAAAACCCAGGCAATCAAAAGCAGATGTGCTATCATGGAATCTATCCGAAGCTCTGGGTTTAGATATGACCTTTACAATCACATCAAGTTCATCCCTGAGGACTCTGCTCCAGGCTGTTCTGTAAAATATCTCCCCCACCTATTTACCCAGATGAGTTTTAAATATCTGGATTATAGACATTTCTGCTCCAGTCTAAAAATGAGGAAATACTCTTATTCCATTAAGAGTCTAATCACTTAACATCTTTAACCTGATTTCTATGTCTCTTTGAACTTTAATATGCCCTCCACATTGTGATATTTGATGTGTTTGAGAATACCATTAAGCCCTGGCTGGTGGCACAGTGGATAAGGCACTGGCTTGTGAACCCAAAGGTCACTGGTTTGATTCCCAGCCAGGGCACATAACCATGTTGCAAGCCAGGTCTCCAGCCAGGTCTGTAGCTGGAGGCAGATGAAAGGCAACCCACACATTGATATCTCTCTCCCTCTCTGCCTCTTTCCCGTCCCCTCTTTCTAAAACTAATAAATAACATATTTTTTTAAAATCACCATTAAAAGGTGAACACTGGTGGAGTTTTTGAAAATATTTAATATTTCTTTGAAGCACATAAGTTATTTTGTTAGGTACATATTTATTGCTAAAAAATTTATTGAAATTTTTTACTATTTATCATCTTTGTCAACAGTACACATTTATTCAGCACCTACTATATACTCGTTAAAGTTAACATTAGTTGGAGAGAGTTGGACAAATACACCATTATATGTAAAAAAAAAAAAATACTGTGCATGGTCTTACAGAGCACATTAGAGACACAGACCTGAATACACTTAGCGTGGTAAGCTATGAAAAACTAATGATTTCAACAAAGGTGAGGTAGAAATACTTCATGGAAAAAGGGGTCTTTGACATTCTGATTAAAGAAGAGGGAGATTTTTATAGGTAGGAAAGTTACCTGTGGATAATGCTTCCCAAATGGACACAATACACAGTGGTCTGAGGAATCAAGAGCATTCTGCTTAACAAGGAATGAAGAGAACTGTGACTGGAGATAGTAAGGGGAGATGGTGTGCAGGTCACATCCAAATTGAGAAGAGTCTTGTAGTTCAGTGAATTGAATATTCGTTCACTGCTTTTAGTCTCCAGGTGGTGGCCCACCCAGAATGTGAAGACTAGAGGGGGAAATGGCTAGGTTGCTTTGGTAGCAATGTGGATGTCACAGCTTCTTTTCTTGGACACGTGTCTCTTTAGATGAAGAAATAAGCCCTTTTAGGCCTTCATTCCACTTGATCCCCTTCTGTGTATCCTTTAAGGCCAGTTAAAAGACTGCCTACTCTCCATCCCCTCCTTTTCTGCCAGGTTCTCTTGACAGTCTTCTTTCTCCATTCTCAAAAATGCTGTCCATGTTTCTACTAAAACATTTAATCCATCTATCATGATGGTTTATGGTTCCACCTGCCTCTTTCATTGAAGTGAGACCTTGTAAAGAGAGAGATGATTTTTTACTTTTCACACCACACAGGGTCACTTAGGACAGTCTTACAGAGATACATTTGCTCACAATCACTTATTGAGTGTGTAAGAAGCACACAACAAATATTTATATGTAGGTAGGGACAAGATGTTGGGTTCATGAAGAATAGGCCATTTTTGTTTCCTAGGGAACCTCAAATCCCCGAACATGAGAAAATGCTGGAGTCTCAAAGAAGAAAATAACAATCAGGAAAAGCTATTAATGGGGTACTGTCACTCTGTCCATGGATTCTTCCAACAGAGCTAGGCCCCAGAAATACATATAATTACTCTTTATAAAATATAAACACAGTAGAACAAATACCTGAAAACAGCTTTAGAATTGGCCTTTAGAGTTGTCTTCAAGTCAATTGTAAACATTTATTAAGTAGTTTCTAAGGATAATACATTTAACTGGACACTGTGATGGGCAGAAATTAATCAGGCTCAGAAGAAATGAACTCTAAGGGAGTGCCAAAGAATCAGCATTTACCTTTAGCTGGGCCCTAAACTACAGCAGAATGTGCTTCTAAACCATTCTCCACTTAGGCCATGACAGTATTATCTAAACTGGAAAATGACTCTGTAAAGCATGAGAAAATTAATCTTAAATAAACATGGTAGAATTATTAGATATAAATGAAAATTGGCATCATGTACCAGTTTGTACATTCACTAATAACACAAACTCTTAAGCCAGGATTTCTTAACTTCAGCACTATTGACATTTTGGCCCAGATAATTTTGCTGTGGGACACCATCCTAAACATTGTACAGGTTTAGTAGTATCCTGGCCTCTACCCATGAGATTTCAGTAGCAACCCCTACCTCAGCTGTGTCAGTCAAAACAGATATTGCCAAAAATCTTCTGGGGGGCCAAATCACCCCATTTAAGAACAGTCAGACAGCATGCTCACCACTCCAGATACCTCCCATTTCTTTCAAATGCCAACTTCATGCCTGTAACTGCTAGCTACCTGGCTCAGATGGCACCCAAGCACAACAGATATACTCCTGTTCACTGTGTAAGCACCACAATCTTTCAGATGTCTCCCCTTTTAGTCATGACAAACAGGTGGCCCTTGGCTCACTCAGCTCTCAGTTCCCATGTATAATAGCTATGTGCATGCCAATGTCACCATCCAACAGAGGTCACCAATCTTGTCACTTGCCCCTTGTACTCACTCCGATGGTGCAATGCTCATTTAAATGTGGCTTTTTCTCTTCTAATATCTCCCACATTGATTGTTTAAGCTTAGAAAGAAATGCATTCTAGGCTTCAGTTTCTTTCATTTATAAAAAGGTAATTAGAAAGATTGAGTAAAACTTCCAACAAAATACTTTCCCCAGAGGGAAAAATACACAAATCCCCTATAATGGCTGCTCTGTGCAGCTGAGCTCCCTGTGAAGAAGTGTTCTGGGCAGCAGCCCTTCCATACAGAAAATAGTCCTGAAAATATGCTATTTTGGGACATCCAAGGGTTCCATACATCTATGAGATGCTTAGACCTACAAATCAAGTTGGTTTTCCTGCTTATGTGCAAAGACAATACTAAGTGAAAGGCTACATATTGTCCTAGGAAGCCTAGTGAAGCCTCCAGCTGGTGTGCATGCAATACTGATTTGCTCAATCAAGGCTCCTGAAAAGGAGATTCCATGCCTCCCTGTTAGACTTTGACATTTCCATGAGGCACAGGGGCTGAAAAGCCCTCAATGTGTTTGCTGAAGACAGATTTATTTCACATATTTTAAGGGGCCATGAAGAAAACACTCACTAACTTAATAGTTACTCACAGTGTAAGAGAAGTCTGTGGTGCTCTTAGCATAGCATTACCAGTGCTGATTAAGCCAAAAATGAGGTCAGCAACATGAGTGCCAATAAAAACAAAGAATGTACTATCTTCTAAAAAAAATCACCCCTTTCACCCAATCCTCCAGGTGACTCTAGGAGTCACAGATCCCATTCTTCAAAGCTGAGACAGCTGCTTCTGGGAGCTCCAATGTTTCCAGAATGTGTCCACTATCAAGTTAAAGGTACAATAAGCACCAAAGAGAGCCTAAATTTGGTGTCAGGTAATCCAAGCCTGACCCTAGGTTACTGGGAGTATGGTAATTCTGTAAGCAAATGAGGTCATGTGGGTCTCAAATACCTGGTTCAAGGCTCTTGTTGCAAACATAGCTTACATTATTCAAACCCTTTTTATCATCTGGAAAGTAGGGACCATGATCCTGTTAATAATACTCCTCACATCACAGTACTGTGTGGTAATTCCATGGGCTATTACTACATACATGGTTTGTTTACAACTTCAGAAATATTACTGTCTATGTTTAGTGCATGCATAATGCTTTTAGGTTGACAATACTGCTGAACTTTCTAATATCATTCATACTTTTGCACAGCTTTCTGTAAGCAGGAAGAACACATCCAAGAAGCTGCCAGGCACTACCACCCCATCCCTGACCCACCCCAGTTCTCAGAAGTTATCACAGGTGGATTCTCCAACACAAAAGGGTAAACTCTCCATCAGGGTTTCCCCAGAGCATACAAGCCCTTCTCCCCTCCTCCTGCGCTAGGTTTGAGTCAATTTAAATGAAAACAAAATAGAAATGATTACTGTTTATAGTTGCAAGTTAGGATTTCTAATGACCCAGTTCAAGACTAAAAATTGAATATGATTTGATTTTCCAGACCAAATCGAGATACTATTGGAGTCTTGTTTTCCCATCACCCTTAGCTGGGAAAATTGCCTTAATGATTTGTGTACAGAATGAAATTTAAAGTCTTAGACATTTTCATTGTAAAACTAGGAGATTTATTTGGAGGGGAGCACCCCATAGTTCTGGACTCAAATATTATGTACCCTTTATGTTATTTACCACGTTGGGGCAAAACTCCACAAAGAAAGGTCCCTTCTCTTTCTCTCTCTCTCCCTGAAATAATGGCTGGAACTGCATTCTTTTCTAAGTAATTTACTATTTAAGCTAAATAAACAATTTTATAAAGCATACAGAGGATCACAGAGATGTAAAAAGGTCTAGAGATACTGATGATTAGAATTCATTAAACTCAACTGTAGCAGCTTGCCTGGGCAAGGACACAAATGCACACAGATGTGGATGATATTCACATTAAAAAGGGAGATAATTTTTCACCACGATCCCTGAAGATGCAAGCAGAAAGTGAGGAAATGGAAGCAAAACAAAGCAAAACAATCAGGTTTTAGAATGACAAAATAAGTCATTCCACATCAGGAACAAACCTCCCCTTCAATGGCTGCCCACAAGCAGGGCTGGGGGATGTCAGTGGATTAGATGGTGGGGTGGGAAAGATAAGGAGGCCACAGAAGCAGTCAGTTACATTGGCTAGAGGCAAAACTCTAAAGATGAGCTATTAAAACAACTGAGCTCAATATGATGTGCATTTGAACAGCTTTTAAATGGATCCTAATGATTGAGCTACTATCTCGGTCTCATTGCTGACCAGACAGATACCCACAAGACTATTCTCTCTCCCCATCACCAAGGCCTCTCTGGCTGAAGCATAGAAACAACCCTTTCCTTGTTCTCTCCTTGCATGTGGACAAACACACCTGGAATCTAAAACTTCAGGAGATTCTGTTTATTTTACCCATAATGGGGCAGATACCCAGCATAACCCCAGGTTTCTAGCTGGATCTGCCTCAAACTCAAATATTGTAAAAGAAAGTTTCCTTCAGATGTCTATGACCTCAAAGCATAGATTATTTAAAATAACAATAATAATAACAACAACAACAACAACAACAATATAGTCCTGGGAGAATATCACAAGGGTGTGATCCAATAACAAAAAGGGTTGAAAGTCACAGAACTTTGAAAATTAAGAGGCAGTCTATGGGACATTGAGTGACATGCATATCCCCATGCAATTTCTTCAACTTCCTTTTTAAAATAAGAATTCCCCAACTACACATTAAAATGTAGCAAGGATAAAATATGGTTAAAAATCAATTGGCAAAGAACATCATGTTGACTATGATTTAAGATCAGCAGCAGTGCAAGGACAGGTAAGTAACCAGAGCCTTAGGGAACACGTTGTGTTTAATCAGGGAATGCTGTTGAGGGTACCCACAATAGTCTCTTCCAGGACAAAGAGAAAATGTTTCTATTAGGTCTCAGAGTCAGGAATAACTATGATTGTCCTCAGCCTCTGTGTTTCATTTCTGTACACTATAACATATAAATGATTGTTACCATCTTTTTACTTATTGCTAGGAAATTCAAAGTCAAATGTGTGAACCACCTTTCCCAGGGTTAAAGGATCTCCTGAAATGCATTTTATCTACCAATAGTATAACTTTTGCATTTTTTTCTTTTTCATGTGCATTATATCTCTTTGCTGGTTTTTTCAATTAATATCTTTATATATGGTCCTAATATATATTTTAACAGTTACCTCAAATCATTTTAGAACTGATAAGATCAAGCATCAAATAGTTGGATTAAATATATAAAAATGACAGTTTACGTTTGCAAAATCAAGAAACCAAAGAGGACTTATGGACAGGTTAGAGCAATGTGTGTACATAACATGAGTCACATGGCACAGGCCATCTTACACCACACTGTTTAGATCACTATCTGAAGCATCATGACCCATATCAAACAAGATATTTTAAAACTGATTATAGCACTGGAGGGGTAACTGGGTTGGTTAGTGCATTGTTCTGATATGCCAAGGTTGCAGTTCAATCTCTGGACAAGATTCATACAAGAATCAACCAATTAATGCATAAATAAGTAGAACAACAAATCATTGTTTCTCTCTTCTATTTTTCTCTTTCTCTCTGTCAAAAAATCAATCAATATTTTTTTAAAGAATAATGAGCAAAACTAACAACAAGCAAAACAGAACCAAATATATGACTACAATGAATGGGCCTTCAGTGGTCAGGGAGAAAGGGGTTGGGGGGAGGGGGGATGCAGAGGCAAGAAAGGGGAGAAGCTTAGACAAGAACCTAGTATAAAGGAGACTTTAGGGGGAATGGGTGGGAGGGAAGGGGGACAGAGGGGAGCAAAAAGGGGATGGATGTAATACAACAACAATGAAATTTATTTAAAAAAAGAATGATGATGGATTACTTTAAACATATCAGAAGAAGAAAAGATAAGAAAAGTGTCTGGAAAGTTTGAGAAAGTATCAAAGAAATGTGATTAATCAGTCAAGTGAAGACTTGGGAGAAAATTCTAGAGGCTTTGGGATTTTTAAAAAATTTTATTGTTATTGTATTACATCCATCCATTTTTGCTCTCCTCTATCTCCCTCCCCACCCACCCATTCCCCTCAAAGTCAATCCCACCTGTTGCCCATGTCCATGGTTCTTTTATAGTAGGTTCTTGTCTAAACTGCTCCCCTTCCTTTCCTCCGCCTCCCCTCTCCCCGCAATGGCCTTCCACCTGACCTGTGAAGGCCTATTCACTGTATTCATATATTTGGTTCTCTTTTGCTTGTTGTTAGATTTGTTCATTATTGTCCTGTAATGGGTGAGATCACATGATATTTGTCCTTCACTGACTGGCTTATTTCACTAAGCATAATACTCTCCAGTTCCATCCATGTTGTTGTAAAGGGTAGGAGTTCCTTCTTCCTTTCTGCTGTATAGTATTCCATTGTGTAAATGTACCCAAGTTTTTTGATCCAATCATCCACTGATGGGCACTTAGGCTGTTTCCAGCACTTGGTTATTGTAAATAGTGCTGCTATGAACATAGGTGTTTCATGAATTGGTGTTTCAGGATTCTTTGGGTATAGTCCAAGTAGTGGAATTGCTGGATCAAAAGGCAGTTTCAATTTTAGTTTTTTAAGGAAACCCCATGCTGTTTTCCACAGTGGCTACACCAACCTACATTCCCACCAACAGTGCACAAAGGTTCCCTTTTCCCACATCTTCGCCAACACTTGTTGTTTGTTGATATGCTGATGATTGCCATTCTGACAGGTGTGAGGTGGTTTTAATTTGCATCTCTCTGATGGCTAGTGATGTTAAGCAGTCTTTCATAAGTCCTTGGGAACTTTGTATGTCTCCCTCAGTGAGTTGTCTGTTCCGGTCCTTTGCCCATTTTTTAATTGGTCTGCCTGTCTCCCTGGTGTTGAGTCATATTAGTTCTTGACATATTTTGGATATCAAACCCTTGCCTGAGGTATCATTGGCAATTATGTTTTCCCATACAGTTGGTTCCCTTTGAATTTTGCTGATGTTTTCTTTAGCTGAACAGGAACTTTTCAATTTGATATAGTCCCATTTGTTGATTTGTTCTTTTATTTCCTTTGCCCTTGGTGAAGTATCAGTAAACATATTTCTGCATAGGATATCCAAAAGTTTACTACCTCTATTTTTCTCCAGGACCTTTATGGTGGCACTGCTTATGTTTAAATCCTCTGTCCATCTTGAGTTTATTTTGGTGTATAGTGTAAGTTGGTGGTCTAGTTTTATCTTTTTGCATGTTGCTGTCCAGTTCTCCCAACACCATTTATTGAAGAGACTGTTTTCACTCCACTGGATGTTCCTTCCCCCTTTGTCAAATATGAATTGACCATAGAGTCCTGGGTTAATTTCTGGGCTCTTTATTCTGTTCCATTGATCTATATGTCTATTCTTATGCCAGTACCAGGCTGTTTTGATGACAGTCACCTTGTAGTATTGTTTGAAGTTCAGTACTGTGATTCCTCCTACCTTGTTCTTCTTTCTCCAGATTGCTGTGACTATTGGTGGGCATTTTTGGCTCCATATAAATTCTTGAAGTATTTTTTCTATTTCTGTGAAGTCTGTCATTGGTATTTTAATTGGGATTGCATTGAATATGTAGATTGCTTTGGGTAGTATGGACATTTTAATGATGTTAATTCTTCCAATCCATGAACATGGTATGTGATTCCATTTATTTGTATCTTCCTTGATTTCTTTCTTCATTGTCCTGTAGTTTTCTGAGTACAGGTCTTTTACCTCCTTGGTTAAGTTTATTCCTATGTACTTTATTTTTCTTGGTGCTATGGTAAATGGGATTTGATTTTTCACTTCCATTTCTGTTGTTTCATTATTGGTATACAAAAATGCTTTTGATTTCTGGATATTGACTTTATACCCAGCTATTTTGCTAAATTTGTTTCTTAGGTTGAGTAAGTTTTTGGTGGAGCCCATCGGGTTTTGTATGTACACTATCATATCATCTGCAAATAATGACAGTTTGACATCCTCCTTTCAATTTGGATACCTTTGATTCCCTTTTATTCTCTGAGGGCTATAGCTAGAACTTCCAAGACAATGTTGAATAGAAGTGGAGAAAGTGGACAGCCTGGTCTCATTCCTGATCTTAGGGGAAAAGCTTTCAGCTTTTGTCCATTATGTATGATGTTGGCTTCAGGTTTCTCATAGATGGCCTTTATGATGTTGAGGTATGCTCCCTCTAGTCCCATTTTGCTGAGGGTTTTTATCATAAATCGTTGCTGTACTTTATCAAATGCTTTTTCAACGTCTATTGACATGATCATACGGGTTTTGTCTTTCAATTTGTTGATGTGGTGTATTACATTTATTGATTTATGAATGGGTAAATCAATAAATTTATGCACATTGGGTGCATAAATCAATAAATGATTTATGAATGCTGTACCATCCTTGCATCCCTGGGATGAAACCCACTTGATGGTGGTGTATGACCTTTGTAATGTACTGCTGAATCCAGTTGGCCAATATTTTGTTGAGAATTTTAGCATCTATGTTCATCAGAGATATTGGCCTGCAGCTTTCTTTCTTAGTTGTGTCTTGACCTGGTTTTGGGATTAGAATTATATTGGCCTCATAGAAAGAGTTTGGGAGTCATCCCTCTTCCTGAATTTTTTGGTATAGTTTGAGAAGGATAGGAGTTAGTTCTTCTTTAAATGTTTGGTAAAATTCAACTGTGTAGCCATCTGGTCCAGGGCTTTTGTGCTTTGGGAGATTTTGGATTACTTCTTTAATTTCACTAGTTGTTATTGGCCTATTCAGGCTTTCTGCTTCTTCTGGATTCAGTTTTGGTAGATTATACCTTTCCAGAAATGTGTCCATTTAATCCAGGTTGTCATATTTTTTGTTATATTGTTGCTTGTAGTAATTTCTTACAATCTTTTGTATATCTGAAGTATCGGTTGTGATTTCTCTTCTGTCAGTTCTGATTCTGTTTATTTGGGTCCTCTCTCTTTCTCGATGAGTCTGGATAAGGGCTTGTCAATTTTGTTTATTTTTTCAAAGAACCAGCTCCTGGACCTGTTGACTCTTTGAATTGAAGTTTGACTCTCTGAGTTATTTAGTTCTGCTCTGATCTTGATGATTTCCTTCCTTCTACTTGTTCTGGGCTTTGTTTGTTGTTGCTCCTATAGTTCTTGCAGCTTTGTGGTTAGGTTGTTTTTATAAACTTCTTGTGACCTTTAAGAAGCCTGTATTGCTATAAATTTCCCTTTGAGCACTGCCTTTGCTGTAACCAGTAAGTTTTGAGCTGTTATGTGTTCATTGTCATTTGTTTCCAGGAACTTTTTGATTTCATCTTTGACCTCATTGTTAACCCATTCATTACTTAAAAGCATGTTATTCAGTCTCCATGAGTAGAGTATTTTTATTTTTTTCCCTTGAGATTGGTTTCTAGTTTCAAGCCATTGTGATCTGAGAAGATGCTTTGTATGATTTCAATTATCCTGTATTTGTGGAGGCTTGTCTTGTGACATACAATGTGGTCTATCTTAGAGAATGATCCATGTGCATTTGAATAGAATGTGTATTTTGCTTCTTTGGGGTAAAAGACTCTGTATACATCAGTTAGGTCCATTTCTTCTAGAGTGTTGTTCAATGCCACAACATCTTTGGGGATTTTTTGTTTGGAAGATCTGTCCATTGTTGATAGTGGGGTATTAAAATCCCCTACTACTAGTGTGTGGCTGTGTATATATTTCTTAAAGTCCTCCAAGATTTTCCTTTTATATTTTGGAGCTCCTACATTGGGTGTGTATATGTTTACCAGAGTTATTTCTTCTTGATGGATTGTTCCCTTAAGTATTATGAAATGTCCTTCTTTGTCCCTTTTTGTGGCCTTCAGTGTAAAATCTATCTTGTCTGAAATAAGTATTGCTATTCCAGCTTCTTTTTTATGTCCATTTGCTTAATATATATTTTTCCATCCCTTCACTCTCAATCTGTGTCGATCTTTTGTTCTGAGGTGTGTCTCTTGAAGACAACATATATGTGGATCATGTTTTCTTATCCATTCAGTTACCCTGTGTCTTAAATTGGTGCATTTAATCCATTTACATTTAAGGTTATTATTGATTGGTACTTATTCATTGCCATTTTCTCCCTTTGTGTCTGTGTTCCTCTTTGGCTTCCTCTGTTTCTTCATTTCATTTATTTATTTATGTATTTATTTATTTTTAAAGAAGACCGTTTAGTATTTCTTTCAATGCTGGTTTGGTAGAGATGTTCTTTTAGTCTTCTTTTTTCTGGGAAGTTCCTTATTTTTCCTTCTATCTTGAATGAGAGACTTGCTGCGTAGAGTATTCTTGGTTGCAAGAATTTGTTTACCATCACTTGAAATACTCTTTGCCATTCCCTTCTGGCTTGAATTATTTTTGTTGAATAATCATTTGGTAGCCTTATTGTAGCCCCCTTATATGTTATTTGTCATTTCTCTCTTGATGCTTTTAGGATTCTCTCTTTGTCATTGAAATTTGCCATTTTAATAATAATATGCCTTGGTGTTGTTCTGTTTGGGTTGATCTTCATTGGGACCCTCTGTGCTTCCTGAACTTGATTAATGTTTTCACTCATCATGTTAGGGAAATTTTCTATCGTGACTTTTTGAACAGGTTTTCCATTCCTTGTTTCTCTTCTCCTTATGGTATCACTATGATATGGATTTTGTTAAGTTTCATTTTGTCCTGCAGCTCCCTTAAACCCTCTTTAATCTTGTTCAGCCTTTTTTTATTCTCATGTACTGTCTTGGAGTATTTGTCTACATTATTCTCTAACTCACTGATCCAGTCCTCTGCTTCCTCTAGCCTATTGTTGATTCCTTCTACTGTATTCTTCAATTCAGAAATTGTATTCTTCATTTCCTCCTGGCACTTATTGATCGTTTCTATGTCCTTTTTCAAGCTGTTGTAGCTCTCAGTAAGTTCCTTGTAACTTCCCTGGAGTTATTTATAGTTTTCTTTGAGCTGGCTAAGCTCATTGATCTCTATCATCATTTTTTTGAATTCCTTATCTGATATTTCATGTGCCTCTGTTTCATTTGGTTGTCTTTTGGGGGATTCTTCCTTTCCTTTTGGTGATGGACTGATTCTTTTTTTTTTGCCCATTTTGGGTGTCTGTTGTTGCTTGCTTTTTGTTTTCTGTTTTTTTGTTTTGTTTTGTTTTGTTTTTCCTTGGATTAATCTTCTTTGCTTTCTTGCCTTAGTTGAGCACCCTTCTGTGTTAGGAGATTTGTGGAGTTCAGTGTTGCAGTCTCCTAGATTTTCTCCACTTGTTGCTCTTGGTGTGGGCTTTGTTTGGGCTCTCTGGTTGTATTCTGGATTGGTTGTGTATGTTGCTCCTTTCCTTCCAGTAAAGACACTCCTTCTATCCTTTCTCATAGAAATGAAGAAAGGGAGAATCAGAAAGCCTCAAGTATGAATCGACAGTGTAAGCCTACGTGTATAGTTGTGGCATCTGCCTCTCTGTTCACCCTTCGTGATTCCTGATTGTTCCAGGTGGAGCCAGAACCTGTGGGCTTTTAGCAGGAAGAAAAGAGAAAAAGATAATAATAATAAGAAGAAAGGGTTTAGATGACTGTTCACCCTTAATGATCCCTGATTGGTCTGGATGGAGCCAGGACCTGAGGGCTTTTAGCAGGAAAAAAAAAAATTAAAAGAGAAAAGAAAATAATAATAATAATAAAGGAAGGGTTTAGGTGGCTGTTCACCCTTTATGATCTCTGATTGGTCCAGGTGGAGCCAGGACATGTGGGCTTTTAGCAGGAAGAAAGAAAAAAAAAAAAAGAAAGGAAGGAAGGAAGGAAGGAAGGAAGGAAGGAAGGAAGGAAGGAAGGAAGGAAGAAAAAACAAGAATAAAGAAAGGGTTTAGGTGGCTGAGGAGTGGAGGAATACTTAGATTGAGGACTGGGAATGCATTGTTGCCAGAGAGTGAGTAGACTTTAAATCAAGAGTAGGGGGAGGGTCTTGGGTATTTAGGTGGATTGAGATGGGGGGGGGATTAAGAATATGTGAGAGGTAACTTTTAAAAAGGATATGTTGGGGATTAATAGTTCATGTAGCTCTCAGTATAACTCAGGTGCTTGAGATTAGCAGCGATCCATTTCCTGAGTCTGCTTCTTTTTCTTGGTCAGGTCTCTGGAGTCCACAGTCTAGCTGGTCTTGGAGTAGCAGGGCCTATGATTGTCACAGTCAGGGCTGATTCTGAGTGTCAGCCCCTACGTAGGCTAGGCCTCCAGTAGCATAGCTGGGTTTTAGGGCTGCAGTTTTTCTGGGACCCTCCCTTTACTTCTGTTTGAAGTCCAGCAGGGTGCCCCCTCCAACTCCTGGAAGAGGTTCCTGCCTGTGATGGGCACCTGGCACCCCTGCAAGGTGGCCTGCAACCTCATTGGCTCCTCTGATGACTGGCCCTGTCCCCGCATCTCCCGGAGGAGGCAGCCCCCATCTGCCAGTAGTGCCTGGGTCTGCCAACACTGCCCAGCTCCCCTGGGCAAGGGCCAATCCTCCAAGCAGACCAGCTCTCTGAGGAGTTCTTCACATCATCTCTGTGATGCGCTCCCTCCCAGTGCGTGTGTGCAATGAGGCCTTTGTCACTGGCAATGGGCGGGTCAGTTGCCCTATCTCTAAGTTCCTGGCTGGCAGTTTGGCGTTTCCGCTGGAGCCTTCGGGCCTGTGTGGGTGCGCAGGGCTGGGCCTCCCCCTTCGAAGGGGCTTCAAGCTGCTGTTTCCCGGTGGCCCAGCTGCACCATTTTCAGCCGTCTCACTGCCCCAGCAGGTGCTCTTCCCTGTTCCCCTGCTCCTGCTCCCTGCAGGACTCTTCTCCTCCGCCTCTGACCCAGTGGGGAGCTTCCTCTTTCTCAGTCTCCAGAGCAAGGCTCTCACATAGTCCCTCCCCTGCAGGAGTTCAATTCCTAGTTTCCTCTGAAGTTTGCTCTTGCTGCCCACACTTCACTGTTCAGATGTCTAGTCACCAGGGGGCCTGGAGCTGGCTTCAATTAAAGAATCCCCTCTGGGTAGAGCTGCCACTGTGCACAGCTGACCTCGGCCTGCCAGCAGCACGCCAGTGGCCGGTTTGGAACTGTTTTACCTGCTCTCCTATAGGTCTCTGCTGCCTCTGAGCTGAGCTCCCCTGAGTCCAGATGCTGACCGCTCCAATTCTTAGGGGCCTAAAGACATCTTGCGCTCCCTATCCTATCCTCTAGCTGCTCTGGTACTCGAGAACATCATCAACACCGCTCTCCACTCTGTCTCCATCTTTGATCTCCAAGGCTTTGGAATTTTTGAAGAGCTACTACTGTTTGGAAGAAAGAATGCAGTTGCTCTATTTCAATTCAGGCAACAGAATGAGGACCAGTGACTGACAGTCAAAGATGAGCAGATGAACGAATATAAAGAAAGAGAAGTTCCCACCAGAATGTCTACAGAGCTCTGGCCTTGCTGTGCTGGGGAGATGCAGATGATGAGGAAGCAGAGCCTGCACTGAGTAAAGGGGTCCTACCATGCCTCGGTGACTGGGTAGTTTTTTCAAGCTTCTTTTACCAAGGAGCAGTCCAGATTCCACCACTCTCCTGAATCAGTGACCCTGGGCAAATTGCTTTCCTTCCTGGGTCTCATTGTCCTCAAGCCAGGTGGCAGGTTGATGACCCTGAATCAGGTTTGATAATGCTAGGTATCACTTATTTGTACTTAACTGTCTATCATGCATTGCACCATTTTCCAGAGGAAGGTTTACCAAACAGTAAAAGCCAGTTTTACTGAGTAAAGTGTTATTGTGAAATTTAGACCTTCCTGTCACAGAGTGATTGACATATATTTGATCAGTAAATTGTGCAGTTCACTGTTCAGCCCTGTCCACTCCACTCCACTAGGAGAAGAAAGGCAAACACATTCCTCCCAGCCACATTGCAAAAAAGCAAGGCTCATTGGTAATTGCAGCAGGACAGACCTTGTGTAGGATGGGCTGGGCAATTAAGAAAAACTAACTGAGGAGAGACTAGAGCAGCATGCTGATTAAGAAACCAAGAGGAAATGAAGTTAGCAAAGGTTCCTGATATGCATTTCAGAGTTGACTGAATAGCTAACCAGACAGAGCCTAACCAGACAGAGCTTCTGATTTATAAAGTCTTTTTATTATATTACCTATTTTATATTATATCAGAGGCTCTAATCTTTGAGCCAGGAAAATAAACAGCAACCCTCCCCTACCACCTTCTCCAAGAGCCTTTGGTCTAGATGGAAGAGTATACTCCAACAACCTTCTGCCTCTGAACCAATATTTCGGTGAAAAGCTGAACTTGGGATTTTGGACTTCTGGAGTTGGCCTTTGTGTATTAGAAAAGTGAGGTTCACATGAAATACAAATGTTTTCAGTCTGTAAGTTTTCAAAAAGTGAAGGGTTTAAGGCTTCTTGACAAAGGCCAACAAAAGCACTGTTGCCTACTGCCATTTAAAAAGGAAAAAAAAAAGTGTGTTTCCTGTTTTGTCTCTGTCATGGCTAAATAGCTCCTCTTTGGCACAGGCAATTCATGAATGACCAAGATTTTATCAGCCAACATGAACCCAGGACTCTGCCCTTCCCTGAGAATCCAGCCTGCCAGAGGCAGCAGGAAGTGCATGCAGGCCTGCCTCCTCACTTTATATGAGTTTACTTTTTCAAAGAAGCAATTCTTGCATTTAAACAGATGCCAGTTCTCACTGAGAACTCACCTGGGGCTTTTCTGGCTCTGAGCAGCTGGACCAAGTCATCGTGAATGGTGAATTAGTAAGGTTTTATGCTGAAGTGTGTCACCAACTTGAACCATGCCTCTCCGTTGGTATGCAGCTGGGAGCCTGCTGTGTGCTCTCAGTATGTCAGCACTTAATGTAGAGAGGTGCCCAGGATCCTGCTGGCTGCTTAGCTACACTACCCCCAGGAGCAGGGGAAGGTGCAGGTGAAGTAGATTTTCATCCACAGGTCTCCTCTGAGGGATGAGTGTGGGCATGTGCTTTCTACTCTTCATCTAGTAAAGTTTGATTTATTTTTCATGAACAGCTGAAAGCTCAGAGTTGAATGTTTGCAGCCTTTAATGGGATGAGTGCATGTCAGATTCAACATTTCTTGCATCCTGAAACCCAAGTATTTTTCTAACACAGTGTTGACCCTAATCCTGTTCCCAGTAAAAAGTTGCTAAGAGAGGGAGGACCAAGATGGCAGAAGAGTGAGTGGAGCTACACAAATCTCCTCCCAACCCCAAACTAGAATTACAACTTAATTGGGGAGAAATTGTCCAGAATAACCAATTGGAGAGAAGTCTTATTACCAGGGACAGAAAAAAAAGAGCTGATTCATCACCATGTGACTGTTAGAAAGGGCTGAGAGAGGGCTGGTGGGGCTCCCGTTGGCCACAGTTGAAGGGATGTAGAAACATATCAGCAGCAGGGGTTCCACCTGAGAAAGGTGGGATCTAAACCCCCAACTGGGCTTCCCAGTCTATAGCAATAAAGCCAAGAGTAAAACAGCACACAGCTGTGAAAAGCAGAAAGCCACCAGCATTAGCCAGTTTGACAGGGAGACTGAATTCTTAAAAGGACCACACACAAAAATACAGTGGCACCCACTTACTGTGGTCTCTAACAGAGGGAGGGCACAGTGAACTAGAGACACTTAAGGAGGGTTTGGGTCAGTGGCTTTAGAGGGAAAGTTGAGGGAGTAGCTAGTGAGTCCAGTGCTGACCCATCCCCCATACAGCCATCAGACCACTCTTCTCCAAAGGGTGGGAGTCTGAGGGGAAGCCATAGTCCCACCCATAGGAATTAATCCACCCCACCCAGCAGTGCATAAACCTGACCTCAGATCACAGGTTGATTGGATTAACAACTGAAATCATCTGCCCCACCCAGGGATGCCTAAACCTGACTACAGATCACAGACTGATTGGATTAACAACTAAAGAAGACAGACAAAGACAGTGACTCTCAGGTAGTCAGCCTTCTACTGGCTCACTAGGCCCAGATTGGGACAGGAGCTGACCTGACCAAGCACAGGTCCAGGAAGTAAAAACAGTGCACCTCTACACCACAGAAAGTCGCACCACTAAGACAGTAAGTCAAAGCAGACCAATCCAAGAAGCAGAAACAAACAAGAGTCATATAAAATGGTGAGACAAAGAAATAAACTCTCAGCAAATGGAAAGGAGGAATCCCTAGGAAGAGTGCAAAATGAAAGAGAGGCAAGCACACCCTCAGACATGGAATTCAAAATGATGATAGAGAAGCTCAATGAGCTCATCAAGTTCAAAGAAAACTACAAACAACTCCAGGGGAACTATAAACAACTCCAGGGGAACTACGAAAAATTCCAGGAAAGCTACAAGGAGCTTACTGAGAACTACACCAGCATTAAAAAGAACATAGAAACCATCAATAGGAGCCAGGAGGAAATGAAGAATTGAAGAACATAGTAGAAGGAATCAAAAGCAGGCTAGAGAAAGCAGAGGATCAGATCATTGAGCTGGAGGTCAATATAGAAAAAAATTCCCAGGCAATGCAGCAAAATGAAAAAAGACTGAAAAAGAATGAAGAGGTTTTAAGAGAGCTGTAGGATAACATGAAACATAATAACATCCATATCATAGGGATACCAGAAGAAGAGGAGAAGCAAAGAATAGAAAACCTGTTTGAAAAAATAATGACAGAAAACTTCCCTAACTTGAGGAGAGAAAATGTCATGCAAAGGAAGCACAGAGGGTCCCAAGGAAGATGAACCCAAACAGGCCTACTCCAAGATGAATCATCATGAAAATGGCAAATTTCAAAGACAAGGAGATAATTCTAAAGGTAGCAAGAGAGAAACAGCTAATAACATATAAGGGGGCTCCCATAAGGTTATCAGCTAATTTCTCAACAGAAACACAACAAGCCAGAAGGAAATGGCAAACAATATTTCAAGCAATGAAAACCAAAGGCCTGCAACCAAGAATATTCTACCCAGCAAGGCTCTCATTCAAAATGGAAGGTGAAATAAGGAGTTTTCCAGACAAAAGAAGTCTAAAAGAATGCATCTCCACCAAACCAGTATTGTAAGAGATGCTAAAGGGTCTGCTTTAAGAAGATGAAGAAACAGAGAGACAGACAGAAACACAGGTACAAAGGTAAATGCATTAAATGCACCAATCAAAAGACATAGGGCAGCTGAATGGATAAGAACCAACTTTAACTTATGAATGCTTTAAAGTGATCTTGTTATAAATAGATTTTACTGAGTAAGGTACAGTTTTGTGTATTACTTGTATCTGAATTACTGCAGGTTAAGTTTTCTTAGATTGGAATAATTTTACCACATGGGAAAATCATGTTACTTGCAATAACTCAGAAAAATCAAATGCAGCTAAGGAAGAAGAAAAACCTAAGAAAATGTGTATGTATATTACATAGAAGACATGCTATCTTTCTTATTCACTGTTACAAAATATGTGCTTATTTGTGGGTGTGTAACATATAGATTTTGTTAGCAATTTATGTTTTAAATAGCAACCAACTGGTTGTTGGTGTGTTGTGAAATCAGTCAATTTTCAGGTTAGAAAAGATGCTGAGAATGAAGACCAATTTGGATTGAATTTGCAACTACTAAACTACATGATTTGTGTACATAGACAATATATATTCTCATATTAGCATGTAAATTAGATGAGATTCCTTTCAGCTAAATCATGGAAATATACATTAACATTTCCATGGAAATGTTAATCTTATATTACCATGGAAATCTTATATTTCCATGGAAATATACATCTTAACATTTCCAGTTAAGATGGCCCCCAAACTGGGGATTCTTGGGAAAAGGAATGAATGCTTTAGTAAACTTTATTATTGAAATGTGAATATACCTAATCTCTACCTCAACAGACTCTTAAATAGTTCAGGGGTTAGTTTAGCACCACATAGGAAGTCAACCACAAGTTAAAAAAATAGCTAGAATACTATTCTACAAAATTATTTAAATCCTAGGGATTTTTATTTTTTACCTCAACTTAGTAGACATAATAATTTCTACTCTGGGGACCAGTTGAGCACAGCAAGTGCCATTATTTCTGGAGGCTTCAACTTGTAAAACACATGTAGGAGAAAAACAGAGGGTATTGAAGAAATAAGACCTGTGCACAGCCTAAATAAATATATAAATCTACTATTTAAGATGGAAAACTCCAAAAAGAAAAAGTTGTAGTTCCAGTAGCTTAAAATAAAGTCAATTTGTATTATTGGAGTGGGGAGGATCTGACTCAAAAACCAAATTCATTTTTTACTACGGGTTTGGCACTGTCTCTAGGACAACTTTCAGAAAAATGAGTTTTGCAGTACACCATTTCTGTGATATATTTCACAAAAATAGCATTCCAGGGTAAAACAAGTATTAAAGAAGAAAATTCTACTTACTTTTGCTACAATATATCTAAAATCCTATTATTTAACATGTAATAATTATGTAAGCTATTGGCGTATTAAAATTTTTTGACATTAACTCTTCAAAACCCAGTATGTACTTTAATATGTATATAAATGTGTATGTGTGTAAATGTATTTTTGCATGTTTTTAGTAATATTGCCATTCATATCACTTAAAAGAGTAATTCTTGAAACAAATGAATTAATGTAGGCACTTTGGAATAATGAAAAGAAAACTTTGTATTAATATGATTTGAGAAGCTGACAGAGATAGTAATTAAATGGTGAATTGTCTGGATGTGAAAGGAAGAAAGAAAAAGTACACATTGTTGGTTACAGAATAGACAGGGGGATGTTAAGAAGAACAAAGGAAATAGAAAAGCCAAAGAACTTATATGCATGATTTATGGACATGAACTGAGGGGGGCATTGCTGGAGGAAATGGGGTACTGGGTGGAGGGGGGCAAAGGGGGGAAATTGGGACAACTGTAATAGCAAAATAAATAAAATACATTAATAAAAAAAGTTGCTAAAAGATAAATGAAAGAATGAGCAAATACATTAACAGAGGCATAACTTAATGTATCTGCATAATGTACAGCAGCTTATACTAAAGCTGAAACAATGAACAATCTAACCAAATTCCACTTCCTGTCATAACGATCCTTATCCTTTAGTTTATGCCATAATTATAAATGGATATCCCTAATGGATGAGGATGTAGTGTCAGCATCACCATGAGTAAGAAAATGAAAGCAGAAGATTCTTCCAAGGCCACAGAGCCTGAGATTCAGAACCCTAGTGGCATTTTCTGCACCTCTCAGTACATTAGGGGCAGTTGTGCTGAATCCTCCCTCTTTTTTAAAAAATATTGTTTAAATACACATAACATAAAATTTACCATCTTAACCATTTTTAAATAGAAAGTTTAGGAATAGTAAGTGCATTCAAATTATTGTGCAACTATCACCACTATCCATCTCCAGAATTTTTTCATCATCAACTCTGTAGTCTTCCCTTCCCCAGCCTCCAGTAACCACCATTAAACTTGCTTTCTCCAGGATTTTAACTACTCTGAGCACCTCATATAAGTGAAACCATACAATATTTATTCTTTTGTAACTGGCTTGTTTCATTTAGAGTAGCATCCTCCAAATCTATGCAACTTGTATGAACTCCTTTCTCTCTGTGTCGAAAACAGTGCCTTCTCTCCAGGTCCTTCATCTCCTGCTAGGATCCTCATCTCCAAATGGAAGAAAGCCTGACAGCCTTTTTTGAATGACTGAATGATGTCTCATTATACTGAGCTAAACTATGCTTATAAAAATGTGATTTGCCATATAACTATGGAAAATACAGCTTAAGTAAATACGAATTTCCCCACTCATATTAGAAGGCCAATTTGACTAAAGGGAAAAAGGCTGGGGTAGAGCAACTGTTGGCTCAATTAGAAAGCTCAGAGATGGTCCAAGCCCATGTGTTAACTCTGCTAAACAAGGAGAGACTACAGCTGAAACTCCTGTAGCCTGAGGGTCTGAGAACAATGCACAAGCTCCTGTCAGACTTGCCTCTAATGGAAAGATGAACATTTCAGTCCCTGAAGCCACAGTATTGAGGGCATTTGCAAAGAAAATGTGTATTTTCATGACTGGGCCCACCACCACCCACCCAGCCACTTGGGGCCAAGATGAGAATGATTGCAGGTTGAGGGTAAGACCAGAAGCCTCCCAATTAAATTCCTGAATATTCTCTCTCCCCCACCCTCTCTCTCCTCTCTCTCCCTGCCCACCCCCATCACTTTAGCAGAGCCCTTTGATTTCTACCAGCTGAGAGTGGTGAAAACTTCCCCAGCCCCTGCACACACCTTCCTGTGCTGGGGCCTTTGACTGTAGAACAAGGGTGGAATCACTAAAGACTAAGCATAGATGGAGGAGCTGGAAGAGAAAATAGAGAAAAGCCCATTCAACCCGATGTGCACCTGGAATTCAGAGGCCAGTCCAGCTGGCCATGGAGCTCTGAGTATCACAGCATTCAAACCCCAAGGCAAGTGACTGTAAGTGGGAGTCAGCAAACTTGGGTGCAATGACCTGACCCAGCTTAGCTGCTAGACACACCCTGTGCTTTGTGAGTTATGCACAGGAGACATGCACCCAGAGCAGTCTCTGAGGTCCACCTTGGCTTAAGCTTGGACTGAGATGCTGAGAGAGAAAAACTCCAGGGAGAAAAGTGAAGGAGGAATATGTCTGGCACAAACAGGGCATCCCTCAGGAAAGAATTGCATATCTATGCTCAGCTTACAGAAAGGCTGGGGAGGAAGAAAAGTGAAGGAGGAATATGTCTGGCACAAACAGGGCATCCCTCAGGGAAGAATTGCATATCTATTCTCAGCTTACAAAAAGGTTGGGGAGGACGTGAAAGAAAAACTGGAGCCCAATTTTCTTTCAGTACAAGCCTCTGTCTACTGAATCAGCTGGGCCTCTGTGCTGCTCTTCTTTCTTAAACCCACAAATTAAATCATGCTGAACTAATACCCCTAATATCAAAAATCCATCAGTAAAACTTAAGTTGCTGTTTGAAATCTTTCCCCCAAAGGAGTGGGTGTGTTTAAAAGTCCTTCATAAATTATCTAAAAGGAAATCTGAATAGTTTTAGTTCTTAAAAGAGTTCTACAAAGATAGCAGGATGTATGTATATGGTCTCATGCTGTGTGTGTGTGTGATTGACACACAGTCCCGTTGATCAGAGTTTCAGAAAAGAATCTGACCCTCCCCTTGGCCATTTCCTTCCCCTCCACCCACACTGAAATTTTCACTGGGCAAATTTGCAGGGTCTTTTTCTATGATTGTTTTCTTGATAAACAGTCCATGCATAATGTTTGAATTGTTTAACAGTTTCATTGCTTCTTAGTTCCTGAGAAAACAATACCATAGGGGGAGCCTGAAAAATGAAGCTAGAAATAATTAGGGAGTGAATAAGAGCTGATTTTATTCTTACTCCTTGAATTCCAGGAAAGTGAAACATGGCAGAGTCCTGTGCAAAGCAAGAGCCTGGCAGCGGGCCCAGCACACAATGGGCCCACCATACAGTCACTGACTTCTTGGGGAGAAGGACAATGGGAGGCAGCAGCCACCCAGGCCCCATTGAGTGCTGAGCCATAGACAACCAGCAGGACAGGCGTAGGTCCCTGTTCTTTCACCCAGAATAAGGGCTCAAAATAGGATTTGGCAGGAGGTCCAAATGGAAGGCCATGTTTTTATCAGAGGATCTGCCAAATCAACTCCAAAGAATGTTATACTCCCTTTTGTAGAGCAGATCCTAGGCTTGTGAGGGGAAACCACACCTATGAGCCTTTGGACACGTAGGGGAGAACTAGGGCCCAGGAGGCAGGAGGCTGTTGGGCTCTGCCTCTATTTTTTACCATATTTGTCACCGAGCCCTATAGTCTTCCTGTTTGACCCAGGCTTTTACCTAAAAAGAAGAGGAACAATTTCCATCTTTGAGAGCATGCTGACAATCGTGGGGGGAAAAACATAACCGTGAAAACTCAGAAATGAACATCTGGAAGAATTAGGTACTGGTTAGGGTGGAGAAAAGGGCCCCACATACCAGGGTTTCCCTAATGCTGAGGCCTCCCTGTGAAGTCAGACACAGTCTGGGTTGTGGGGAGCAGATGGGTCAGGTAACACAGGACCAGACATTCTTTCCTTGGCTACACCAAAGTCCCCCAAACATGACACACATTATTGTTGGCCTACATTTCGTTTAACATGTTTTTATTGTTGTTGTTTGTTTATGTATTTGAAGACCCTCTGGGTTCTTTAGGGGGAACCTGGGAAGTACAGATTGGGTCCAAACTACACACAGAAAATATAATTAGAGCTGGAGCAGAAGGCATAGGGAAGCAGCTATTAGCTCTGTATAAAGAAGAGCTTTCTAGCAGTGAAACTTCCACCAAGGGCAATAGGAACAATATACCCGGCTCATGCCTACTCAGAGCTGAGCATATCAGAAACAAGCAACCTGCCCAATGCCCACACAGGATTAAGCACTGCCAGAAACAAGGTCATGGGGTGGGATTAAATGGATGACAAACTCTAGTCCTCTAATACCCAATGAGCTGTTACTGAAACCATTCTGCACCCTAAACTTATGCTCAGCATTTAAAAGTTTTGCCTTATTTTTTATGGGTTTAACAGGAGAAAAGAAAGAACATTAGAAAATAGGCCATATTGAATGGCATACTTAGGCCATGAGCTAGTTTTTTCTCTTAGTGCCCCTCTAAAAAATTCTGTCCCTCCAGGATTACTAAATAAGTTTGGAATCCTTATACCTCTACTGAGAACTTTAGGGGATCACCAACTCATAATGTATGGGCCTATTAAAGCAAGGACTGTCCTACCCACTGGTGCTATTCTCAGGACCAGAACAGAAACTGGCACAGCATTGGTGCTCAATAAATGTTTGTTGATTGAATGAATGGGAACTTGTGGGCCACTTATCTCTTTAGGTCTTGTCAGCAGAGACTGGCCTTTCCGAGTGGACCTAGAATCTAATAGATAATGTCTTTCTTCCTTCATATCACCTTTTATTAGGGAATGGATGGTTTTAGTTTTCTTTCTGGGTTTCAATTGACATTTTAGCTTATCATCTTTGTTTTGGCACATGTATGAGGTGAGGAGGCTTTCCTGTAGGATCTGGGAATCTCAACTCTGATGGGGCTGGGCCCGGGCCCAGGCAGACTGATAACCTTGACCTGTTTTGGGAATGAAGGGTGCTAGGTTAGAAACTACTATAAAAGTGCTCTTTTACTCACATGTACTTCAACTGCATGTTTAGTGATACTGAGTTTTTGTTTGTTTGTTTTTCCAGAATAAATGCAAAATACGGAACATCTGCTCTTGTGTCTCATGACCTTAATATGATAATGGAAATGGTTCAACACTCTTGACCTACAGTAGGGAAAGGCATGTGTAATGGATGGTGCTGATCCTATATGCTTCAATTTTTTATTCATTAAATTCTGCAAATCCAGTATTATAATGTCTATTTTACTTTGTGCAATGGAGGCTCAGAAAACTTGGTGACTTGACCTACCTAGAACTGGTTGAAAGATTTGAGCCTCTTTGCTTTTCTCTGCAATTGGGATATCACAATTTTCTAAATCCCATTTCTGAAGAAAGTACTAACGTGTCATTTTATGAACATGTTACCCAAACATAGACAATAATGGTATAGCAAACAATCAGCAACACTTCCATTGCCTGGCTGGGACATTTCTAAAGGAAGAGGTCCTAGGCTGTGAGTCAGAAGATAAACCTTTGATTTCCCTCTGAATTTTACTGTTTAATGTAATTTGTGCCTTTTGCTCCAATATCCCCAACTAAAATTGTAAAATGGGTGTTATAGAAGTTAAATGAATTATCCAGGCTTACTTACAGTCATGTTTCAAGTCCTGGCCTTATTCCAAGCCCATGTATGCTCTCTTCATTACATGAGTGTTTGTTTATTTTTCCAAAATGAGGCTCCAACTTTTATTTTTTAATGTTTTATTTTATTATTTTTAGAGAGCGAGGAAGGGAGAGAGGCAGAGAGGGAGAGAGACATCAATGTATGGTTGCCTTTCACCTGCTTCCAGCTATAGACCTGGCTGGAGACCTGGCTTGAAACCTCATTGATGTGCCCTGGCTGGGGAATCGAACCAGTGACCTTTGGGTTTGCAGGCTGGTGTCTTATCCACTGTGCCACCAGCCAGGGCTCCAACCTTTTTTTTTTTTTTTTTTTTTTTTTACACCATTCTCTTTCTGCTTTAGTTTGGATAATTCCTAAGCTCTGTCTTCAGTTCATTGATGTTTTCTTTTTTAACATATATAGCCTTTTCTTAAGTCCTTCAATTGAACTTTTCACTTTAAATCTGGTGATTTTAATTTTACAATATTTATTTGGTTCCCTTTCTAGTCACTATATTTTTTATGAGATTCCTTTTCTCTATAATCATTATTCCTACATTTTAATTGAAATATTTCAAAGTATTTATATTCATTTCCTTAAAGCCCATATCTGCTATTTGAGAGACTTGCCTCATCTCTGAGTCTGTTTATATCGACTTTTAAAATTATGCATTACATCTTCCTGCTTATCCTTATGTCTAGTAATTTATTTTATCATATAGTACCCTGTTAAGAAAATTAATTTCATTTTCTTCCTTCAAAGAATGTGGATTTTTGTTCTTTCAGGAAGTATATTTACTGGTGGATCAGTATGAGTCTAAACTAAAGCTTTGTTGAGGCATATCTAGACTAGTTCTTACTCTAAGACCAAAATAGCCCCACTTTTATGGCATTCTCTATTTAGGTCTTCAACTTAATACCTTAGGTGTTCAGTGAGATCTTTCTACCCTCACTGTTGAAACTCCAAATTTCCCAGAAATATATGACTTCTAGGCTCTCTTTTTCATTCACAGCCCTCCAGTAGCTGCCAAGACTCTCTTAGTGCTAAGCCAAAGGCTCAAAGAGATCTTCGTAAGATTTTTTGGTCCCCCTTCCCTAAGCAGTTTGTCTCTAGCAGCATCCCTGTAAACTCTACCCACTTCCATGGCCCCAAACATCAATCTGTTTTATCTGACTTGTGAGACTATAGCTCTCTATTTGGCTTTATTTCCTTGTATACAGTTTGGAAAGTCCCTCCATGAAGAAAGCCAGAATGAAGATGAAACCCAGTTCATATGTTCCTTCTCTCAAAAGTCATAGCTTACTCTTAAAATAACTAATTATGCCTCTTTTATCCCCAAATACTTTGAAACTTATCAGGTTCTCTCATAATCTTTATAATTATATATTTTTATGTAGGCCATACACAAGATATGGAAACAGAATTCCAAAGGAAATACCTTGAATATCTAACCTAGCAGGTCGGCAGACAGGACCTCCACAAAAATTTGGATCAGATAGAAACTGCTATCTTTTCCACCACTGAAGTTGGATATATTCCCAATGATGATTGTTTTCATAATCAAATTGCACCTTTGGATCACAATACATGTGTAGTAAATAAATGTACCAACATCGGTTTTTAAGCTTCATATAGGGAACAAAAATAATCTCAAGGTAATGCACTTGAGTTTGAGATATATGTGCTTCTGGCTTATTAACTCTTTGAGGTTTTGCTTCTCATTAGAAAGAACAAGAAAATGTTATTTTAATATCTCTCAGGACAATACAATCACACATCAGCTCTAGGCCCTGTTTGTTACATTGGCAAGCTTCTGATATTTCCTTTGGCATCTTTAGGACTGAACTAGGAATGGACAAGTTGAGACATATGTTTGGATCACTCCACATTTGGTTCAATGAAGGCATAGTAAAATTAAAATGGAATGAATTCAGGAAGTGCAATAAATAAACACACTTTGGTTAAGCATGCAATTTCTTCTAATATAATTTTACCTTGAATTACTTTAATTAGTGAGCAGGTTGAGCTGATTTCTCCTTTTTCTAACTTATGTTCATCATTTATACTTTAAATAGAATTTATTATATTTTTAACCTTTTATCCACTTATGACTTCCTTGAGTTTTCACAAATTTGGATGAAACAGATTTCAACCACCATAACTGTTCCAAACTATTTCTTTTAATTTTGACTTGTTAGCATTAGTGAAACAGAAGTCTTCAAATTCCTTATATTCTTCTCAAATATATTACACTTTTTAATAATTTTAGCTATTTTCTCTAGTTTTGTTTAAAGTGACTTTATTTTGTTGTATACTATGAAGTAATTTCTCCACATTGTTGCAAATTGTCTTTAACTCTTTTATTAAAAATGTATATTCTTCATTGTTTATGAGAGTTATGAACATAGTAAATTTCTATCTAAAGAAAGCCATTGTTTTGGATCTCTTGTCTGTTCCATTGGCTTATATTTTATTTCCTAAAATATATTCTAATATCAGATGAATCTGGTCAAACACTCATATTATTCAAATTTAAGAATATCATTTGAAATCCTCACAAATTTACTTCCTACACTACTTTTAGTATAATTTTATTGATCTTAGACAAACATTACTTCACTATATATGAATTATTTCTTTTGAATAAAATTATGTTCAAAGAGATTTATAATAGATTTTCAATAACATAAAACATACTTAAATGTCATATAACTATGGGACAAATTATATGCTAATACTTGGTATCATAGCATCATTAAAATATGATACATGTAATGGTAGGGACAAAGTCCTTATTATGAACTTAAGTAAAAATAACAAAATATTTTGCTCTTTGTATACAATTATCCCAATTAGAAAATGTCTTTATACTCATTCTTTTGTTTAACAGTTATTTATGAAACTTTTGCTATGGGCCAATTACTATTTGGAATGTTGAAGTTATAGCAGTTAAAACAGCATACTCAACCTCATACCCCTAGAGACACCCTCAGGGGATTTCCCAGCATAGGGAGAGCCAGTGGTGTGCTAGAGCTGGCTCAGACCAATTCACAAGAACAAGTTGTGAAATCTCGAATTTGCAGTCAGTTGTTAAACACAGCTGTCCTTGCAACTGGCCACAGTGGGAATATTTATACCACTGACAAGCATTGCATATCAGGGCCTTCACCTCACTTCATCCTGCCCTGTAGAGCAGTTGTTAAACATTTTCCAGAACAATGTTAGGGAGTCAAACAAGGAAGAATATAAATAAGTCTAAGATACAGACAGTAAGTTCGATTAGTAGTGTGTCCTAAAGAGAGAATTAAAACAACAAAGTGGGATAAAAAGTATTTTGGCTTAGAGGAGATGTGGACTTTTTGATAAGGCAACCAGAGCTCACCAAGAAGGTAGCAATTAGGTAAAGACCTGATGGCTCTGAGGAAGGGAGGCATGAATTAGTAGGAACCCTATGGGTGCATGGCTACAGAGTATAAAAGAGCTAAAGTAAGCATGCCCATTGAATGAGGTGTAAAAAGAAAGCAAGGGAGTTGCCTAATTACCCCAAGAATGAAGCAGTAATTTTTGAGCAGCAACAGGGGACTTGGGGAAATTTTGGTCTCTTTCACTAGAATTAGGCTAGTCACTCAGGGGTAGGGAGCAGAGTGTCCTGCTGGTCTGAACTGAAAAGATGGGAGCTAGAATAAGAATTCTGGGTCTTAATCAAATAGACTGTGATTCAGAGATTGTAAGAATGTGGTCAAACTTTAAACCACAACAGAGATCCAAAACGTGGGTCTGCTTTTTGATGCAGATTTTATTTCATCCCAGGAGACCCAGACCCCAGGTCTGAGCAGCAGAATAATTGCAGGCCCCTTTTGCTAATCAGTGAGAGTGTGAAAAGGGGAAGAATTTTTAGTAATTTGGAGACTGGGAGGTTTTCAGTTAATTACCAAGGACTCTATAGACACTTGAATCCCTCTACACTCACCTTTTACAGTTATAGCTATGCGAATGAACAGAGGTGACAGTGACCAAAAAAAATGATTTGCAAAAACAGTTAGTCACCCTTCCTTTTTTAAAATTTAGACAAGGAAATTCATGACTGATTACATTTTTCATGACAGAATCCTGGGAAAGATACATTAAAAATGTTAACAGAGAAATGCCAAAATAGGTAGTTGTCAGGAATGTACAAAGGGAAATATTAAACAAATAAATGTAACAACCCAAACAAGAAATTCCTAGAGGACAGTATGGTCTGGCAGAGTTTGGATAGCAACCCTTGCTTCTCTTTCTTCTACTTGCTCAGCTAATCCATATGGTCTTATATGCATAGGCCCTATTTCTTACCAACTTTTCTTGACTTACTATCTTAATACTTTTGTTTTAGGGTCTGTTTTTCAGTTTTGCTCTTCTTTTTCTCATGGTTGATAGTGATCTCAGTTTCTCTTGGCCTCTCTGTAAGGCTCTCCATACCTCCATGGTGGAGCCAGAGTTCTCTTACCTAGCCCCTGTGCACTGCTGCTCCCTTCATATCCTTTTCAGACAAAAATCATTTTTGCCCTGGCTGGTGGCACAGTGGATAAGGTACTGGCCTGTGAACCCAAAGGTCACTGGTTCGATTCCCAGTCAGGACACATAACCAGGTTGCAAGCCAGCCAGGTCAGTAGCGGGAGGCAAGTGAAAAGCAACCGTACATTGATGTTTCACACCCTTTCTTCCTCTCTCCCTGACCTTCTCTCTAAAAATAATAAATAAAATATATTTTTAAAAGTCATCGTCAGTGTCTGAGCTGTGGTCCAGCCTCTGAAACAAATATACGCATTTCTCAACAAGCTCTATTTTGCTCCTCCTTTAAGTTGCAAAATACTTTTTTGGTCCCATGGGTTCTGTGGTATGCTTTGGGCTTATTTTGTTCATTTTTCAAATTGTTGCTCTTAGGGTTTTTTTTTTTTCTTTCTTTCTTTTTTGTTTGTTGTGTTTCATTTTTCTTGGTATCTCCTGGAGGTCTCTCCTTTGACATATGACCTCTTGGTTTGAGTCTCTGGACAATGTGTATTTTTCATGCATGATACTAGTAAAGACAAGAGCTATCATGATAGCCATGTTTTTGTGTATTAATTGCTGGGGAGTTCTACTTTATAATATTAATAAGACCATTTGAAATTAAAATGAAATAATGTAGAGTGACTAACTTATGGAAGACACTCAATAAATATGTGCAGAATATGAGAGTGTTTTGTAAATTTTAAGATCCTTAAAAAATTTGACCTGTGTTATCTCTATCCCATAGCATGCCTCACCTCAGTGCTATAGCTACCAATGTGCTTGCTTGTCTTGCCCAGTGATTAGGGAGTATTGAGTTGTCAGAGGCAAGGAACTGGCCTTGCTCCCCTACACTTATCACCAAGCCAGGGGGAGCAATCAAAGTAGCAATGTCTGTAGCAACACTATAAGAGCAGTAAAATATAGACCATAATATTTTCTAAGTAGCTCAACATTTTTATTTTCTTTTGCCTAGTGAGGCATTTATGTTCTTAGTCTTCATGGAGCATTGCCACTGAGATTTTTATTAAAGGATCTTATTTCCAAGGAAAAGAGATATAAACACCCTAAAGTGAAAATATCTTACTGTATTTATGAATTTTCATAATGGTCCATTTCCAGTACCCATTAAGTTGATTTCCAGGGGATACCACCATGGAAAAAGTGCCATTTGGATTATTTGCACAATATTCAATGCAAATCTATCTTACCCAGCTGCTATTAAATTATCACTTTTTCTATAGAAATCTATTTTTCTAGCTACCATAATAACTACTCTTTCTAAATAGAACCATTGTATTTATTCAACCAAACTACTTTGGTTATTAAAATGACTTAAGACATTCTGAACAACAGTGAAACCTGAGCATAGAGAGAGCTACAGGAAATTAAGGAAAATATTTGGCTCCAAAGTTTACTTGTCTTACAAATAATTTTTCTCTCTCCATCACTTACTATTTTCTCCTTGACATTATTTGATTGAACTTACACAGATTCTATTCCTTCAAGGAAAAGCCCACTTGGGTAGTATGAATGCAAAAGGTCACATCTTTTGGAGTTTACCTGTTGCCAAAAAAATTGAGTTCCATTTATTTTTAAAGTTGAAAGCTTATTTTTCCTTTTCATGGGACTCAGTAATGCTTTGAGTAATTTAACTCAGATAACCAAACAAAATAAGAACATTTTAAGCTGAATACCTAGAAAGTCCAAGTCTGCAAGAAGAATTATTTGGAAATTTCTTTTGGAAGCCAAGCTTCCAAATGATGGATTTTGTCTCAAAACCTGAGCTTCAATTTTCTATTGCAATTCATAAGGCAAGAAACCTTAGGGTAAAAGGCCGGAATTTCCTTAGAATGTATAACAAAGGTAAGCTGCCAAAAGACGTGACCGGTTGTCTCAAAATCTTTCTGATTGGACATTTCTATCAGTTTTAGAAAAATTAAATGAAATGCAAACTATTACCCCCATGCCCAAGATGTCATCACTGAAGTTTTAAAATTGAAAATGTGTATAAAATTGCAAACCTAACAATGTGTATGAAATTGCAAACCCAATAACACCACCAGAATTTACAAAGGAAAGTTTTGAGGAGGGCTTCATCCTCAACCCCCAACCTAACCAAGCTTCAGAGGACTTAGGACACTATGACCTGGTAGAACCTAATCTCATCTGGCTGCAGCTCCCTATACCTGGAACCCAAAGTGTGGACTGCTTCCAAGATCATCTCTGGCAACATCTGTGCCATTTTTAAGGTGTCCTACCACTTAATCACACCAAAGCAGTCATTTATTCCTCAGATGCACACTGCAAGCTCCCTCACTTCTGTGTTGTATCCTCTTTACCCTATTACTTGTGAGTCTTCTGTCTCTCCAGGTTGCAGTTCTAAGGTAGCAGAAACCCCTCCTTACTTAACATCCCTGAAACTTAAAAAGCACTTGGCACAGGATTGCCCTGAATAAAACCTTATTTGCACTGATAACATACAAGATGTTTGGACTCCAGCTTCCCCAGAGACATGGACAGGTCCCTGTACTTCTCTTTCAAGCTCCCCATTCAGCATTCAATCCTGGCAAAAACCCTATGCCTTCATTCTAATGGAAATGGAGCCCTCATGAAAATCCATGCTATCAGGATGTGCTTTGAAAGCAGACCTTCTAGGATAAGATCACATTAGTATTTGAACAAAATCATTAGATTTCTATTATTTTGGCTTTTGAAATGCAAAATATGTACATTTCACAAGGAATTCCTATTTTATATCTAATGAAATTTTATCACCCTGGAAACATTGGAAAAGTCTGGTTTTGCATAAGAAGGTTGTTGTTAAGATAGAAAAAGTTTCCAAACAAATTTTCCCTTAGTTCTAAGTGTAGTGCAGTATTGTATTTGTGATACTATAAGACTAAAATGTCTCCAAATTCTATATTACAACTTAAAACACATTATGGGTACTATTTGCCTACATAAGTTTCAATATCTACTTTACTAATGTGTGGAGTCCTCAATATAAATTTTTGAATAATTATTTGTCTCATTACTTTTCTTTTCTTTTCTTTAATTTTATTGTTGTTGTATTACATCCACCCTTTTTTTTTTTTTTTTTTTTTGCTCCCCTCTGTCCCCCTCCCCACCCATCCATTGCCCCCAAAGTCAAACCCACCTGTTGTTGATGTCCATGGTTCCTTTATACTAGGTTCTTGTTTAATCTGCTCCCCTTCCTTGCCTCTTTCTTCTTTCTTCCCCCTCCCCCCAACTCATTGCTTTTCTAATGAAGTCTCTTTAAAGTAACTGAATTTAACTTTTTCTGACATTCTTCAATTATCTTGTACCCTAATTTTATAATAAAACAGAGAAGTCACTTCAAGATAAAAAGATTTTCAGATTCTTGAATGAATGAAGTTGATAAACTGAAAAGAAGATTTTTCAGTATAAATTAATATAATATACTCAATAATTTGATGCAGGAGTGGAAGATATTAGAATAATAACAATGAATATGAAAACAGCTAATTTATAGCACACTTAGGAACAAATGAACATGCAGCTGAACACTTAAAATGCAATGTCCTCTCTGACCCTCACAGCAGTATTAGGTTGTAGGTGTTGTTATTAGGCCCATTATACAGATGATTAGGACAAATGAACAGTAATTCTAAGGTTTAAACCCAGAACTTGCTAACTCCGACTACATAACTCAACTGCCTTAATTCATATGAGGTCTGTCCAAAAACAGTCCAACCATTGTTAATATAGTGAGAATAGTTTGTGTAATCTCGAGTGTAACCTGGCAGCCAAGAAGAGTGGACTGAAATGCTCAAGTGTGAACAATGACAACTTCACTGTCCTAGTCAGTGGGGGTGGTTGATACCATTGAGTAAACATGTGTACTGTATGGCTGTTGCATTCAAAATGACTGAGTAGAGCAATGAGTCTGCATTAAGCTTGTACACTCCTCCATGAAAACTATTCAGATGACTCAGAAGGCTATAGCTATGAGCAACTAATGATTAGCAGCCTCATCACAGCAATACACCTGCTCATGCATCTCACCTCATGCAGTTTTTTGGGAAATATCAAAGAAACCAGATAACTCAATCTCCCTAATGTGCAAATTTGGTATTCTACAACTTCTGTCCTCTCCCAAAACTAAAATCACCTTTAAAGGGAAGAGATTTGAGATCTTCCATGAAATTTGGGAAAATACTGTGGGTCATCTGATGGTGATTGTGAGACCTGTGTGAAATGCCAAGATGACTACTTTGAAAGGGACTGAGGTGCCATTTTTCTATGTACAATGTTTCTTGTATCTTTGATCATCTTCATCGAATGTGTATTTTTTGATAGTACACAGCTGGATACTTTCTGGACAGACCTTATACACTTATCTCATCTGTAACACTGTCTGTCTGGGATTTGCATCCTTTCTCCAAGTAAGTAAAGCAACTACTCTTAGGACAGGCTGAGTCAGGAACTATTAACTATAGTTCCTGCTATAGTTAATGACACTTATACATGACAACTTTTAAAACTAGTGCCGTGGTCCTGCCGGGCCAGAGGAATGATAGATAGGGTAGGATTTGTAATGAAAAGACAGACACAAAAAAGCTGGGGTCAGGAGGACTGCCACTCATGGTGACAGTGCCACTTTATTGTTCACACAAAGCTTATATAGGTTTCTTCCAAATAAACATGTTTTGAGTTATGCTATCTTTCAAGGATTCAAGCCTATCTCCTGGTGAAACTATTTTGGCTGAAAGTACTCCTTCCCATAAGATATCCGCTCATTTCTCAGTAACTAATTATTACCACTCCTGAAGCATACTACTTATGTTATGTCTTTCACTACACAGCTGCAATTTACTCTTGTTGAAGGTCAGCTTGTCCTCTAAACATGATGTGGAACTTTGTAATCATTGGAACTCTTCTCAGCCAGGGGGTCCCGACAAACTAGATTATTTAAATTAATTTACCATTGTTGTATTACAATTGTTTCATTTTTCCCATTTCTCTCCCCTGCCCATGCACCCCATCCTCTCTCCCATAGCCAATCCCCACTTCATTGTCCATGTCCATGGGTCTTTCATATTACCTCCTTGACTAAACCCTTCCCTTTCTGTCCTTCCTTCCTCTCCCTGAACCCGTCTGGTCACTATCATTCTGCTCCTTGTTTCCATGTCTCTAGTTCCATTCTGCTCATCTGTTTGCTTTTTAAATTAGTTTCCTGTTTAGATAAAATCATATTGTATATGTCTTTTGCTGCCTGGCTTATTTCACTAAGCATAATACTCTCCAGTTCTAACCATGCTACATACAAAGTAGGAGTTCATTCTTTCTTTCTGCTATGTAGTATCCCACTGTGTAAATGTACCAAAGTTTTTTTATCCATTCACCCACTGATGGGCACTTAGACTGTTTCCAGCAATTGACTAGTGTGAATAGCACTGCTATGAACATAGGGGTACACAGGTTCTTCAGAATACATGTTGTCATTTTTTTAAACTATAAAAATAGTTTGCTTTCTTTTTAACAAAATATGTTCATAATTTTTAAAAATGACAAGTATTTTTTACTTATCAGTTGCAGAATATACATTAGAATAAGCTTATTAATATATTTAAAGCTTATTTACACTTACAATTATTTTGCTAAACTCAGTTTTTCACAACGTGATGTAAATTTATTATTTCTGATTGTGATTCTATAAACTTTGACTTACAAATTTTAAGAATGTGTTGTGGGCAGCAACATGCAGGAATGCACAGGCTCCCGCAGCATAAAAGCTGAGCTATGGCCACTACCAATGAAGAGAGCAGCTCACAAAGGTGCCCCTCCGACCCTTGCACACAGTGTTGTGCCAACCCCCATGGATCCCGCCTTGCACAATATGCACAAGAGACCACAGCATATACAAACAATGGCACTGCTGAGCTTGGAGCACACTAAGCCAGCTGCAGTGCAGTGGTATCTGCAACATCAGCAGTGTGCCATCACCCTCAGAGCCTACAGCCCCAACTCCACAGAACCAATGAGAGAGTATAAGTGAGAAAGGGGAGGTGGCTGCACACACAACTCACCCCCAGAGGCATGAAACCACCTAGGAGACTGCATAGCCACTACCCTCAGATCCCAGAGTCCAGAACCTGCTTTGAAGAACTAGAGGTGAAGAGAGTGGCCACTGCACCACACTCTGCAGAATCAGGGGAGCCCCATTGCTGGAGCCTTAGCCTATGGGGGCATAGTATTCAGATCCAGCCCTGACTATGACAGACCCCAAATTGGATCTCTCCTAAACTCAAGCACCTGAGTTACACCAAGAGTTACATGAATAAAAATCCCCAAAACATCCTTTTAAAATAGTTCTCACATTTAGTGCATTTTAAGTAGTGTTTATGTTATAGTGTACCTCAAATCCCATAATTTACTCCTCCCTTCTCTCAATTCATTTAACCACCTGAGTTCCTCTTCTTACCTTTTTATTTATTATTTATTTATTCGTTAAAGATTTTACTTATTATTTTTAGAGAGAGGGGAAGGGAAAGAGGCAGAGGGGAGGGAAATATCACTTGCCTCCAGCTATGCACCTGGCTGGAGACCTGACTTTCAACTTGGTTATATGCCCTGGCTGGGAAACAAACCAGTGACCTTTGTGTTCACAGGCCAGTGCCTTATCCACTGTGCCACTCTGCTACCAGCCAAGGCCCTCTTCTTACTTTTGTTTAAAAGTCTACTTTCTCTACTGCTACAGCTCATTCCCATTCCTCACTCCAATTATTCCTCCCCTCTTCAGCCTCTTAAAATCTTTTTTGTGTGTATGGGCTATTAGGTGCTACACATTCTTTTCTTTGCTCAAAAAATACACTTGTCCTCTCTCCACCTTGACCAATCAGTGATCATTGAGGGTAGACAGGATGGCATGTGTGGCATCTTTACAAACTTAGTTATAAATATAAAGGAAGTTACAAATCATACCCCATTTTCTCCAAACATCTCCCAATGTCTTTCTCTTTTACCTGTGCTCCCATCTCACCTATAGGAAATATAGATTATACGTTACTGATAGTGCAGTGACAAAACCTATTCACCAACTGGATTCATATTTTTTTGTAATTTCTTCCTTTTTCACTTTATTTTCTAAGTCAACTTCCTTAAAGTAGTCTTTTTTTCTTTTTGTTTCTTTTTACTTATGTAGGTTTAGTTCTCTCGCATAATATCTACATATAGGTATATATGCCAGTATAAACATATGTAACTTCTGATTAGCTCAATACTGTTCACTCGTACTTTCTGGCTGCATTCTGATTCTCCCTCCTCTCACTCATTCCCACTTAATAGGTAGTTCGCTTTCTCTCTTACATCCCCCTACCACTTCTCGCCACTATCTTTGCTACTCCTTTGCCTCTCAAAAGCTATCCATATTCCAGTAAACTCAGTTGTCTTTATAGTCTTATAATAGTCTTATTATACTAACATCCTTATAAAGATTGGCTCATTTGCAGCTGAGGGTGTGAATAAGGGTGGGGTGACCTTTGAGGGTATAGATATTAAGCTAGGCTCATATGCAGTTGAAAGTGTGATTAAGGAGCTATCTTTGAAGGTGCTATTTTGCCTGAACTGGTGGTTCTGTTTTAGGAGTAGCTCAATAACAATATATGAGATGTGGTAGAAGAAATGTCTCACAATCAGCCAGCTGGAGCAAAAGAACCAAGTTGAGGAAATCTAAGAGACTGTACTACTAAACCCCATGAATCTTCTACCACAGAAGGGCACTCTATGAAGGCAGGGAGTCATAGCAGATTAATACAAGGGGGAAAAAAAAAAAAACAAGCAATAGCAGATACCAAAATAGGGAGAAAAAGAAACAGTCCACCACTGAAAGGAAAGGAGGAATCCCCAGAAAGACTGCAAAATTAAATACAAACAAGCAAACTGTTAGACATGGAATTCAAATAAATGGTTATAAGAAAGCTCAATGAGCTCAAAGAAAACTACAAAGAACTCCAGGGCAACTATAAGAAACTTACTGAAAATTATACCTGCATTAAAAAGGACAATAGAAACCATCAGTAAGAATCAGGAGCAAATGAAGAATAAAATTTCTGAACTGAAGAATACAATGGAAGGAAACCAAAGCAGGTTAAAGAAAGCAAAGGGCCAGATTAACAAATTGGAGGACAACATAAAAAAAATTTTTTTTAAACCCACAGATAGTACAACAAAATGAAAAAAATACTGGAAAAGAATGAAGAGGTTTTAAGAGAGATACAGGACAACATGTAATGCAATAATATCCATTAAATAGGGATACCAGGAAAAGAGAAACAAGGGACAGAAAACATGTTTGAAAAAGTAATGACAAAAAACTTCCTGAGCCCTGCCTGGTGGCACAGTGGATAAGGTGCCAGCCTGCAAACACAAAGGTTACTGGGTTGATTCCCAGCCAGGGCACATAACCAGGTTGCAAGCCAGGTCTTCAGCCATGTCTGTAGCTGGAAATATGTGAAAGGCAACCATACATTGATGTCTATCTCTGTCTCTGCCTCTCTCCCTTCCCCTTTCTCTAAAATCTTCAAAAAAATAAATAAATAAATAAATAAATAAATAAAAAAAAGGAAGGAAGGAAGGAAGGAAGGAAGAAAGAAAGGAAAAAAAAAAAAAGAAAAAACTTCCCTAACTTGATGAGTGAAAATGTCACTCAAGTTTAGGAAGCACAGAGGGTTCCAGTGAAGATGAACATAAACAGGCCCACTCCAAGACATATCATAAATAAAATGGCAAATTTCAAAGACAAGGAGAGAATCCTAAAAGTAGCAAGAGAGAAAGGTCTAATAACACGAGGAAGCTCCAATAAGTTTATCAAATAATTTCTCAACAGAAACAATACAGGCCAAAAGGGAATGGCAAAAAAAATACCCCAAATAATGGAAAACAAAGATTTGCAACCAATAATACTCTACACAACAAGCTTTCATTCAGAATGGAAGATGAAATAAGGAGTTTCCCAGACAAAAGAAGGCTAAAAGAATACACCGCCATGAAACCATCATTGCGAGAGATGCTACAGAACCTCCTTTAAAAAAGATGAAGAAACAGAGCCCTGGCTGGTGGCTCAGTGAATAGGCACAGGCCTACAAACCCAAAGGTCACTGGTTAGATTCCCAGCCTGGTTATGACCAGATTGCAAGCCAGGTCTCCAGCCAGGTCCCTAGCTGAAGGCAGGTGAAAGGCAAACATACATTTATGTTTCTCTCCCTCTCTGCCTCTCTCCCTTCCCATCTCTCTAAAAATAATAAATAAAATCTTTAAAAATAAAGATGAAGAAACAGAGAATGACAGAGAAGTATACAGGAACAAAAAGGAAAAATATCAATGAAGAAGTACCTAAAAATAATAACCTTAAATGTAAATGAATTAAATATACAAATAAAAAGACATAGGGTAGCTGAATGGATCAAGAAGCATGATCTACATATATACTGTCTACAGGAAACCCACCTCAGAACAAAAGACCAACACAGACTGAAAATAAAGGGATGGAGAAATATATTTCAAGCAAATGGACATGAAAAAAAGGCTGGGGTAGCAACACTTCTATCAGATAAAATAGATTTTACAATGAAGGCCATAAAAAGAGACAGAGAAGGGCATTTCATAATACTTAAGGGAACAATCCACCAAGAAGATATAACCTTTGTAAATATATATGCACCCAACATCGGCATACCCAAATATATAAAGAAAATTTTGGAGGACTTCAAGAAGGATACAGATAGAAACACCCTCATAGTAGGGGATTTTAATACCCCATTAACAACAATGAACAGATCTTCCAAGCAAAAACACATCAAGAATATTGTAGCATTGAGCGACACTCTAGATGAGTAGATTTAACTGATATATACAGAACTTTTCACCCCAAAGAAACTCAATACACATCCTTTTCAAGTGCATGTGGAACATTCTCAAAGATAGACCACACAGTAGGATACCACATATTTTTAAAAATTGAAATTATACCAAGCATCTTCTCAGATCACAATAGCTTGAAACTAGAAACCAATCTCAAGGGGAAAAAAATGAAAACACTCTAACTCATGGAGACTGAATAACATGCTATTAAATAATGAATAGGTTAACAATGAGATCAAAGAAGAAATCAAAAAGTTTCTGGAAACAAACAAAAATGAATACATAATACCCCAAAATCTATGGAACAAAATGAAGGCAGTCCTCAGAGGGGAATTCATAGCTATGCAGGCCTGCCTAAAAAGGTTATACTCATACAAACTCATACAAACAACACAACCATAAAACTACAAGAACTGTAAAAGTTTCAACAGAAGAAGCCCAGAGCAAGTAGAAGGAAGGGAATTATCAAGATCAGAGCAGAACTAAGTGACATAGAGACAAAAAGCACAATTTTAAGGATTAATAAATTCATAAGCTCATGCTTTGAAAAGATAAACAAAATTGACACACCTTTAACTAGACTCATCAAGAAAAAAGGAGAAACTAAATAAACAAAATCACAAATGACAGAGAAGAAATCACAACTGAAACCACAGAATTACAAAGGATGGTAAGAAATTACTACATACAGAGCCCTGGCTGGTAGCACAGTGGATAAGGTGCCAGCCTGCGAACCCAAAGGTTGCAGGTTCGATTCCCCAGCCAGGGCAGGTTTGATTCCCCAAGCCAGGTCTCCAGTCAGGTCTGTGGCTGGAGGCAGGTGTAAAGCAACCATACATTGATGTTTCTCTCCTTCTCTGCCTCTCCCTCTTCCCCTCCTTCTAAAAATAATTAAATAAAATCTTTTAAAAAAATAAAAAGAAAGAAAGAAATTACTACATACAACTATATGACAAAAATTTTGACAACCTGGGTGAAATAGACAAATTTCTGGAAATGTATAACTTACCAAAACTGACTCAAAAAGAAGCAGAATGCCTGAATAGACCAATAACAACTAGTGATATTGAAGAAGTAATAAAAAAAAAAAACTCCCAGCACACAAGAGCCCTGGACCAGATGGCCACACCGGTGAATTTTACCAAACGTTTAGGGAAAAATTAATTCCTATCCTTCTCAACCTATTCCAAAAAGTCAAGGAGGGAAGACTCCCAAACTCTTTTTTATGAGGCCAGTATTATTCTAATCCCAAAACGAGGTCAAGACACAACAAAGAAAGACATATCAGGCCAATATCTCTGACTAACATAGATATGAAAATTCTCAACAAAATACTGGCAAACCAGATCCAGCAATATATTTTTAAAATCATACACCATGACCAAATTGGATTCATGGATGGTACAATATTCACAAATCAATAAATGTAATATATCACATAAACATAATGAAAGACAAAAACCATATGATCATATCAACAGATGCTGAAAAAAGTGTTTGATAAAGTACAACACCCTTTTATGATAAAAAATTCTCACCAAAATAGGAATAGAGGGAACTTACATCAACATAAAGGCTATAGATGAGACACCTGCAGCTAACATCATACTCAATGGGCAAAAAACTAAAAACCTTTCCCTTAAGATCAGGAACAAGATAGGGGTATTTACTCTTTCCACTTCTATTCAACATAGTTTTAGAAGTTCTATCCACAGTGATCAGACACAAAAAATGAATCAAAGGCTTCCAAATTGGAAAGGGGGAAATAAATTTTTCATTATTTGCAGATGACATGATAGTGTACATAAAAAACCGTATACACTCCACTAGAAAACTACTTCACCTAATAACTGAAGTTGGGAAAGTAGCCGAATAGAAAGTCTATATCCAGAATTCAAAGGCATTTTTAAACATAAACAAAGAAACATCAGAGTAAGAAACTAGAAAAAAATCCAATTTACCATAGCAACAACAACAACAAAAAATAAAGTATCTAGAAATAAGTTTAATATAGGAGATAAAAGTTTTCCCATGTTCTGGAAAACTACAGAACACTGAAGAAAGAAATTAAGGAAGATATAAATAAATGGAAACATATACCATGTTCATGGATAGGAAAAATTACCATAAAAATGTCCATACTACCCAAAGCCATCTATAGATTCAACACAATCCCTATTAAAATACCAATGTCATATTTCACAGACCTAAAGCAAATACTTAAAAAATGTATAGGGAGTCAAAAATGACCCTGAATAGCTATAGCAATCTTGAGAAAGAACGACGATGTAGGAGGTATCACAATACCAGATATCAAACTACATTACAAAGCCATAAAAATCAAAATAGTCAGGTACTGGCACAAGAACAGACAAATAGATCAATGGAACAGAATAGAGAGCCCAGAAATAAACCCAGGACTCTATGGGCAGCTAATAGTCAATAAAGGGGGAAGGAACATAAAAATGGGGTGCAAATAGCCTCTTCAACAAGTGGTGTTGGGAGAACTGGACAGGCACATCCAAAAAAATGAAACTAGATCACCAACTTACACCATACACCAGAATAAACTCAAGATGTCTAAAAGGCTTAAATATAATCAGTGCCACTGAAGGGTCCTAGAAGAAAACATAGGCAACATAATGGCACATATCTTATGCAACAATATTTTCATGGATATCTGTCCCAGGGCAAGGGAAATAAATGAACAAATAAGCAAATGGGACCACATCAAACTGAAAAGTTTCTGCTCAGCTAAAGAAATCATCAACAAAATGAGAAGGGCACCAACCATATGGGAAAACATATTTGCCAATGGCACTTCAGATAAGGGTCTGATCTCCAAAACATATAAAGAATTAATACAACTGAACACCAGGGACACAGACAGCCCAATTAAAAAATGGGTAAAGGACCTGAACAGACACTTCTCCAAGAAAGACATACAAAGTGCCCACAGTCATATGAAGAATGTTCAACATTGCTAGCTATCAGAGAGATATAAAATAAAACCACAATGAGATACCTGTCAGAATGGACATCATCAACAAATCAACAAACAAGTGCTAGCAAGGATGTGGAGAAAATGGAATCCTGGTGCACTGCTGGTGGGAATACAGACTGGTGCAGTCGTTATGGAAGACACTATGGAATTTCATCAAAAAACTAAGAATAGAACTACCTTATGACCCAGTGATTCCACTGCTAGGATTGTACCTGAAGAATCCTGAAACACCAATTCAGAAGAACATATGCACCCTTATGTTCATAGTAGCCCTATTCACAATAGTGAAGTGCTGGGAACAACCTAAGTGTCCTTCAGTGGATGAATAGATCAAAAAAACAAAAACAAAAAAACAAACAAACAAAAAAATAAACTGTGGTACATTTACACAATGGAGTTCTATGCAGCAGGAAGAAAGAAGGAACTTCTACCATTTGCAATCACATGGATGGAATTAGAGCATATCATGCTTAATGAAATAAGCCAGGCAACAAAGGTTAAATATTATATGTTCTCACTTAATACATGAGACTAAGGAACAAAATATATAGGGAAGCAGAAAGAAACAAGAGACATGAGGGAAAAAAAGAGGAGCAGAATGATGGAGACTGGGGGAAGAAGAAGAAGAGGAAAGGAGGGGTAGGGATTAAATGAGGGTTTAGGGAGGAGGACCCATGGACATAGACAAGGAGCGGGGGATTGACTGAGGGAGGATGGCAGGGAGGGGGCCAGGGGAGAACAAAGGGGAAAAAAATAAAACAATCATAATACAATAATAAATAAAATTAACTTAAAAATAATATGTTGTTAGCATCATCTAAGCTAAGGATAAATATATTTTACTGAAAATTTATATTTTACTATTGAATAACAAATTGTTTAATTTTGAAAATGTTTTATTTTCTATCTGATATTAATATTGCAATAACTACTTTCTGTTTGTTAGTATTTCCATGGTATTCTAACTGTCTCTTTCCTACTTTATTTTAGATGGAAGTTTAAGCCTGACTTTTATTTTGATTTGATGTTACAAACAAATATACAACATTGCTCAATTTGTAATTAAAATTTAGAATTATATTACAATTATTTTTATTTGAACTTATTTTAGCCAAACTATGTGTTTTCTCATATTTTTTATTCATTGTGTTTGTTTTTTTTTCCTATCTTCTAACAAAATGGTTTGGCTTTCTTATTTTGTTTATCCCTCTAATGGCTTTGAAGTTTGCATTCTACTCCCATTTATGTAGTTACCCTAAAATTTTTATTTAATAGACTTAAGTTGATAAATATAAAATATGCCACTATTTTATCTACTTCCTAAACATGCAAAGATGTTGAACCATATCACTTCTGATTTCTACCCTTCCATTTACATGTTATTGTTTTTTAAAATATTTTAACTGTACCTTATTTTTAAGCCTTCCGAATTTGTCTTTTTTTGTTATAACCAATGTTCTTTTAGATTTCCCAATATTTTTGCCAACATTTTTATACTTATTATTACTTCTAGCAAATGACTCTTAGTTTATTTTTTCACCTTATTACAGCCTGTTTTCTAGTAGTTACTTCTTGATAATTTTCTAAAGAAGAAACTTCCTAGTCCCTATTTTTCTGAAAATGTCATTATTTCTTTGTTTTGGCATTGTTGTGGTGAATAGCCTTTTATCAATATAAATCTTTGTAATAAAGATTTTTATCTCTTTATTTCATGTTTTCTGGTCTTAATGGATCTAGTATAGTTCTACTTGTATATATTCTCAGAAGTCCTGTACTTCTTAAATATAAAATGTATGTTTTCATCCAAATCTAAAATATTCTCTGTTATTATCTCTTTAAATGTTGCTGGTAGTTTATTTCATTCATTTTATCCTCTTCTTCTGGAATTCACATTTCAAGGAATCAATTTACTCTATCTTTCATATCTCTTGGCTTATCTTTGTGTACTTTTCCTTCCATTGTTGAATTCCTTTTGACTTCCTCAGAACTATCTTCTAATTCACTAAATCTTTAGCTGTGTGTTTATTCTGCCTATTGAATTCTTTTCTTTCTTTTTTTTTAAAGATCTTATTTCATTATTTTTAGAAAGAGGGGGAGAGAGGCAGAGAGAGAAAGAGACATCAATGTATGGTTGCTTTTCACCTGGCTCCAGCCACAGACCTGACTGGAGACCTGGTTTGCAACCTTGTTATGTGCCCTGGCTAGGGAATCGAACCTGCGACCTTTGGGTTTGCGGGCCAGTGCTTTGTCCACTGTGCTACCAACCAGGGCTTGAATTATTTTCAATAACATCTTTTACCTGAAGAGCTCCTACATGGCTCTCTTAAATCACTTTTCACACTAATCTTTTTATTATGGTTTTTGTTTATTCGCTTATCTCTTTAATACTTTGATACACATATATTTAGAAATATATCTTCTTTCCAGTTTTAAAGGTGTTATTCTATTTTAGTTGTTGACTTTCCCTCACTGTAGTTTTTGTTTTTTGGTTAGTTGGTTTATAATTCTGATTGTGATGTTGTTTTTATTGTGGCAGTCTCAAGATCCCAGGGTTGTGAAAGTTTCCATACAATAACTTCACACTTGCTGTTAAAAATGTAGGACATTTGCCCTGGCTGGTTGCACAATGGATAAGGCATCAGCCTACAAACCCAAAGGTCACTGGTTTGATTCCCCAGCCAGGGCTCATAACCATGTTGCAAGCCAGGTTTCCAGCCAGGTCCATAGCTGGAGGCAGGTGAAAGGCAACCATACATTGATGTTTCTCTTCCTCTCTGCCTCTCTCCCTTCCCTTCTCTAAAAATAATAAATAAAATATTTTTAAAATAAAAAATGAAATAAATAAAAATGTAAGATTTTAACGATCATGAAATTTTATTTTAATTTTTCCACCTGCAATTCCCACCAGGCTGGTAGTACAAATTTGAATTGTACATCTGTATGTGCACAGGCCTGGCCTTTCAATTTTTCAAGAATGTCTTTCCTCTTTCCTCCCCCAGATAGCTTTTTTAATTTACAGAATTCTTGAGTATGTTAGTTTCTATCAAATGGAAGGGGAAGCTCTCTGGGGCTCTAGACTCTATGAAGGGGTTTAGTTCTAGCTGTTTCCCTCTGGTACAGTCCAGTATCCGGTCCCTTACTCTGCATGGGGGTTAGATCCCCAGTCCACCCCAAAGATCTCTGACCATCAAGCTTCCTCAGTGTACACTTGGAGGCTCCATATTTTCTTTTCTTTTTTTTTTTTCTTTCAATTTTATTGTTGTTATTACATCCATCCCTTTTTTTCTCCCCTCTGTCCCCCTACCCACCCACCCTTTCCCACCAAAGTCAATCCCACCTGTT
>PVIW01006154.1:0-92400 GCA_004026585.1 Noctilio leporinus
ACCGTAACTTTGTACCAAAGCCACACCATAGCACGTAATTTTGTACCAAAGCCACACCATGGCACCGTAACTTTGTACCAAAGCCACACCATAGCACCGTAATTTTGTACCAAAGCCACACCATAGCACCGTAACTTTGTACCAAAGCCACACCATAGCACGTCACTTTGTACCAAAGCCACACCATAGCACCGTTACTTTGTACCAAAGCCACACCATGGCACCGTAACTTTGTACCAAAGCCACACCATAGCACCGTAACTTTGTACTACTTTGCAAGTCTGCTTATCTCTGTTAGACTGAATTCCTCGAGGGCAGGGATATTCTGATTCATTTTTCATCCTCAGTGATCAGTACAGATGTTGGCATGTCCTCGTCAAACGGAGATTGTTTTCTTGTTGAGTGAGGCAGCAGAGTGTGGTAGAAGATGGAAGGTGTTGGAGTTTGACTGACCTCAGTTCTGATGGGTTCCGCACTAGTAGCTGGAGGTCCTTTGGCTTGGCCAGGGTTTTGTCCTTCTGAGCATTAAGATGAGCTTTTGTGAGGATGAAAAATACCGTGCCCTGCATAATTCCTGACAGTAGATGACTATTATTTTTCTCTCGATAATTTATTTTGAAATAATTCGCAATTAGAGAAAAATGGCAGAACAACCAACAAGCCAACAAAATACCCCCTTAAAATTCTATATGCTCGTCACTCAGATTCCCTAGCTGCTAATGCTTGGTTGCATTCCCGGCATGCCCACTCTGTCTGTGTGTGTGTGTACATACATGCCCTTTATGATTATTTCTTTTCTGAACTTCCTAGAGGTCAAGCGCTCTAGTGTGTATACCCTCAAACAGGGCTTTCCTTTATAACCAACCCACAGCTCTCCCAGCCAGGAAATCAGTGTTGGTGATTTCCAAACATTTTGCCAGCTGCAGTGTCTCATTTTTCCTTTCGGTCTAGAGCCCTCTCTAAGAGTGGGTGTTGAGTTAACGTGTAGTTGCCTGTCTCCTGAGACTCCCCCTGTCTGGAGCAGTGCCTTACGCAGCCTTGACATTTTTGAAGAGTCAGGGTCCACGTCTGTCCATCTTCATGACAACAGCCATGTCACTTTTGACAGGAGCATCACAGAGTTGCTGCTGCACTGTTCTTAGTGTTAGACATGAAGACAGTGTTGTCTTTTCTGCCAGCTTTCACCACATTAAATTCACCATTTCTCTTTTATAATTATTAGTATCGTGCGGAAAGATATTCTGAGGTGACACTTCCTCCCCAGAGCACTACCTGGCGTCCAGTGACAGCTTCTTCTGGAACTAGCCACTTCTGTGATAGTTGCCACATAGCGACTCTGTTTCTGTTAGCTGGTCTGTATGTGTTAGTCGCTGTTCTGCTGTAAGGAGGAACTTTCTTTCCTTCCTCATGTGTTTATTTCTGTCAGTAAGAACTCATGAATTCTTGTTTTGTTCAGTGGTCTGTAATTCATTTCTAGAATTATTCTGATCCTCATTCTTCCCCGGTTTGGCCAGTGGGACCTGCTTTATGCTGGCTTCTCCATTGTTCATGGGATGTTTCTTGACTTTCCAGCACAGAAGATTTTCTAGGCTTTTCTGAACTTTTTTCCATTGTCCTAAAATCAGCCATTTCCAAGGAGCCCTAGTTCTTTCAAATGGAGGATAGTAATTAGAAACCAAAATCTGCCTGCTAGGTGTGCACATTGCTTTTGGGGTATCATTGCCTCTAGGCTCTGTCAGGAGACAGAGCTAGAAAATATGTAAGTATATATGTACACAGCAGAAACACATATACTTACACCATACATGTACATCTATAACTTTATGTGTTTTGTCTGTGTATAGGTGTGTGTGTAGGTTACATGTTATATTAGAAAACATTAAACTTTATATTAAAAAGCCAGAGTTCATGGCTTTTTAATATAAGTGAATGACTCCATCTTAAATTCAGCCAACCCTACTTTTTTGTAACTACCCAAGTGTTCTCAAGTAGGGAAAAACTTGGCTCCTCTTATCCTCAGTATATTATTTCATTTCATATAATAGCTTAATGTAACCAATTTCCCAACCACAACGACTCCTCTACCTCTGTTTCCTCTGGTCCATTTTTCCGTAGGGCTTCCTAACCCTCCTCACAGTCCCCAGCCCCGCTGCTCCCCCTCCCCCCACCGCACCCCGCACCCCTGTGCTCGCTCTCCCCGGGGCCTGCTGCCCTGGACCTCCTACAGCCCTGCAGCTGCCTCCCTCATCATTAGCTGCTCTGCTGACCTCCTCTGTGATGGAGGAGGCTGTTAATGATTTTTTGAGGGAAGTTATATATTTTTTGTTTATTAATGTATAATTTATATGCAGTAAAATCTTTTTAAGGGATACTGTACATGTCTATCAATTTTGACAGGTGTAACAGTCCTATAACCACTACCACAATTAGATATAGAATACTTTTATTACCACAGAATGTTCCATGGGTCCCTTTCTGGCCTGTCCTGCCAGTCCTTGGCTGCCTGCAGTTACTGATCTGACTTCTGTTCCTGTCATTTTTACCTTTTCTAAAGGGTCATATAAGTGGAATCATATACTATGTAGCTTTTAGAGTCCGGTATATTTTCATTTTGTGTTCTTTTGAGACTCATCCATGCTATTTTATGTATTAATAATTCATTCTTTTTTATTGTTGGGTGGTTATTTAGTTATATGCTTGTACCACAATTTAACACATTTGTTGACCAGCAGTTTTTATTCAAAAGCTAATGCGAGTGTAATCACGAGTTAACTTGTGTAGCAAACCACATCCATCTGTTCATTAATACATTGTTGACCAGCAATTTTATAGCAAAAGCTAATGCAAGTGCAAGCATGAATTAACTTGTTATTGGTCAACGATGCTTGGGCTTGACCGGTCAACAGTGTGTCCATTTTCCATTCGCCGGTTGGTTGATGGACACTCAGGTTGTTTCCAGCTTTTGATAGTTATTAATAAGGCTGCAATAAATATTTGTTTACAGGTTTTGTGTGGTCATAAGTCTTCATTTCTCTTGGGTAAATACCTGGGGGTGGAATTGCTGGGTCATATCTTGAATACATATTTAACTTCATAAGAAACTGGCAAACTTTTCCAAGGTGGCTTACCATTTGTGGAGTCCCTTCAGTAGTAAAGGTATGAGAGTTACAGTTGTTCTGTACCCTTTCACTGTTGGGTATTTGTCAGTGTCGTTCTTTTCTTAAATTGAGTCATTGCCATAGGTATGTGATTTTTTGGTATTTTTCCAAGTCCTGATGATGTTGAGCAGATTTTTATTTGCATATTTGCCATTCATTTCTTTTTGATAATGGATGGGTCTGTTATATTTTTTCCTCTTTTTAAAAATTGAGTTGTTTTCTTAATGAGTATTGAAAGTTATATATACTTGTTATTCAATCTACTATCAGATATGCGTTTGCTGATATTTTCTCCCATTCTGTTATTTTAAATTATACACACAGCTTCTTTAGTATATAAAAATGTTGGATTGGATTCTATGGGGCTTTCCACATCGCCTTTATGCTATGACAACCCAAGAGAAATATTTGTAAGAGGATGAATTTAGGCGTCAGGGGAGGTGATGATCTTGGAAGTTCAACTGAAGGCTACTTATTAAGAAAAGGAAGGAAGGACCAAGGGAAAAATAAGAGTGAGAGTGGTAACCAGTCTTTGGTGGAAGAATTTAATATAGCCAGTTCTGGAGTAGGAGAATGGCTGCTTAGAACTGTCTGAACTAGAAAGGTGAGGAGCTGGTCGGAGGAGGGGTTTAACATGTAGTGTGTTGGAAGTGTTGATGAAATCAAGCAGGGGAGCTTCATTTGGTATGTGAGAGAGGGAATCAACTTACTGAAAAAAAATGATTTTTAAGAGTTTATTTTTAGAAGGGAAGGGAGGGAGAAAGAAGGAGTGAAACATTGATGTGAGATTTCTACATTGATCAATTGCCTCTTGTACACGCTTCGACCAGGGACTTAACCCACAACCCAGGCATGTGCCCTGACCAGGACTCAAACTGGAGCCCTTCTGCTCTGTGTGTGATGCCGCCCCACCACCTATTCCACACCGGTCAGGACACGACTTTCTGAAAATGATATGGGTCACGAAATGGCAGAGCTGGGGCTTAAATTAAGACCTTTAGGAAGAGTTGTGAAGAAGGTCCTCAGCAGCATATGAGAGAGTGAGGGGAGAAAGAGAATTCTAAGCTGGGACGATACATGATTTTGTATGTTCTTTACATAATTTATAAACATTTTTCTTGTATCTCTTCAATATTTAGTGAAACAAAACAAGAAAACTGTAATAACAGCAGAATTGGTGATTTAAATGGTGAGCATTTGACTGTAAATCACATTAAAAAATATTCTGGGTTAAACAGAAAACACAAGAAATCAAAGGGAATGCATCTTGGCACAAGAAGAGTGGTTCTTCCCGACTCAAAAAGGGAAAGGATACTAAAGACAATAAAAGATCATGGATGTGGTATTTGCCTAATTATCATTAGCTATGAAATACTAACTCCTAAGGTTAGGATTTACTGGAATTGGAATGCCTTTGATTAAAAGAGAATGATGAAAGGAAACATTTGGAAAAACCTGATAGTAATAGTTATTTTATTGGATTCTTAGTCTCATTCAGACACAGTGCTAGGCTCCTTTTCCTAATCCTTTCATAACCCTGCAAAGTATTTGGTGATAGATAGTATGTTTCTAGTTTATAAATGCAGAAATTAAGATTCAGAAAAACTAAATGATATGACCACCAACAAATTCAATAAAAAAGAAAATAAATAAATGATGGCCTTAGTCATATACCTAGTAAATAATTAAGCTGGGATTGTCAAAGCTGTTCTCTCTCACGGTACTGATGACAATCCTAGTAGACTGGTGTTGGTTTACTGTACAGCATAGGTACAGCACTTAAAGACTTAGGCAATGTTGATAGAGTAATTTTATGAGTGTTGAATCCAATAATAAAAGTTTATATTATGTATGTCTTAACATTAAAAAAAAAAATTGCCCTCATCTTTGGTGCAGTTGGTTGGAATATCACTCTGTAAAGCGAAAGATTGTGAATTTTGGTTCCCAGTCAGGTCACAGGCCTGGGCTACAGGTTCAGTCCCTGGTCAGGGTGCATATGGAAGGCAACTGATCGAGGTTTCTCTCCCTTTTTCTCTCTCTGAAATTAAAAAAAAAATTAACTTTTTTTTGTGAAATCCATTTTACAAAGGTATCATTCTGCAGTGGATGGGAAATGTCAAAAGGAGAGGGTTACTGGAGTTCGTGTAGGAAGCCCTGCGCTCCACCATGCTGCGTGTCTGCCCCGTGGCTGCTTGCGTCAGCATCAGTTTGTGCTGGCCAACAGCGGGGACTGCGGCAGGGAACGCCTAAGAGGCCGTTGCGGGCTGGGTGTGTGCGGGAGGACCTGGGGAGAAGTCTCCAAACTGCCCTCCAGTGGTAGCAGAGCGGCAAGGGTGAGCCACTGGGTAGCCTTCCTGGAGATTCCCAGCCTGCTCCTGTCACAGTCCACGGTGGTGCTAGTGTTGTTACAGAGGACAAGTGCTAGGAAAGGAATTTATGGAAGCTAAGCTACCTAAAGGCCGGAATTCAGAAGGTCTGAACATTCTTCCCCTCACAACTACACGGAACGGTCACCTTGAAGCGTTCTTCCCTTTAAGGAAAAGGCTGCACTTCTTTGGCAGCGCCGCAAGTTTTGATTGGCCTCTCTACTGCTGTTTGCCACGAGGACTCCTGACCAGCCCAGTTGTGTTCAGAGCTGGCTTGGGAGTCAGCTGAACTGCCAAGTTCAACGGATCTCGTCTGAATTGTGTTCCTTTCTCAGGAGTGGGCCAGGTCCCCCGGGTGCACCCCTGCAGTCCAGCTCGCCACGCTGCCGCAGGAAACGTGCCCCTGCTGCTCTGGAACCCCATGTCATGGATCGTTACTTCTGTCTCTGAAGTCTTGCCACTTCAGGGAGGGAGGCTTAACTCACTGAAGGCAGCATGTTTTTAGGGAGCTGGCCCAGGAGGGATACCTGATGCTGTGGTCCAGGAAAAGGAGCCCACTCAGCCTTCAGGTTACCTGGGATAGGCAATGAAGAAAGCAGGTGTCAGTTTCATAGGATCGTTTTTCTCTCTACTTCCAGATATGAAATGGCAGAACAGGGCCTTTAAGAAGTAGACCTTGTTGTTGACCATTTTACTTGTGGGGGAAGCAGTTGACCACAGGCCTGCGATAAAGGCAGAGCTCTCGTGGTATGTATGCGCCTCTTGCCGCAAGCGCTACCAGTGGTCTCCAGGGATTCCTGACATCTGGTCGTGGCCCAGGGCAGTGCTGCTCTAATCCAGTTCTGATCAGCAACTCTTTTACTTGCTCGACTGGTTCTTAATCCCGCAAACCCAGCCAGGTTGGGAACTGGTTACCATCGCCTTAGAGTGACTGTGGCTAAGATTTCAAGGGCTCCTGCACCCAGGCTAGCTGTGGGTTGAGGGGTCCTGTGCGTGGTCTGTGCCTGTCCCTACCGATATAAACTGCTTATTTAACATTTTTAACCAATGATTAGCTTTGAGTGTTTAAAAGGCAGCCTTTAAATTTCATGGTGAAACATAATTTTCAGATTTGTTAGAACCGTAACAGTGTAACTGCTGGAAGAAGATAAGAGCAAGGGCCCTGAAAAGACCTAGCCCCTCAGGGTAGGCTTTGGTCCAGGGACTTGCACAATACTTCGCAGCTGCCTCATCCTTACCAAGCCTGGAGCTACAATTACATTTGATCATCTTTTTGTTTCTCCTGTAGATTATAAAATTCCTGAGGATAGAGCAGTTTCTTGTTCTTTTTTTTTTTTTTTTTTTTTTTTTGTCTTCTCCAAAGAACCTGGCCTTCTTAGTAGTTCAATCAGAGTTTGTTGAGGTCAATTTGGTAAATTAGAAGCTTCTACACCAGGAACAAAAGACAGACTTACACTTAAGTAGTTCATGAATTTAATTCTCTTAAGTCAGTGGTCCCCAACCTTTTTAGGACCAGGGACCAGTTTTGTGGAAGACAGTTTTTCCATGGATGGTCTCTGGGTGATTCAGTGTGTTACATCAAACTCACGTTCTGTTGTGTGGCCCAGTTCCTAACAGGCCCGGGCCAGTACTGGTCCTCAGCCCGAACGTTGGGAGCGTCTGCTCTAGGTCTTCATGCTGTGCTTCTTTGATCACGGGGCCGGACCCAGAGGACTAGCCTTGTACTTGTCTGGGAGCATTTCACCTGCCTTGGTTGTGATACAACCAAGCAACGCGAAGACAGGCAACGTGGCTCACAGAAGAGTCCTACTAGCTGACCGGCTCTGCCCTTCCTTTCCTACCATACAGTCCCTAACTCCTTTCTGTACAGTTTTGGGGGCAATAAGAAAATTGCCTTAAAATGGTGATTCCTGAGTGAAGCTGGAGGCTAGCTGTGTACGCACCCTTGTTTTGTTAGGTGTGAGGATGTCGAGAGGGTAGTAGAGCTGGAGATAATCTTGGAGAATCTTTTACCCCCGCATTCTACACATGACTAAACAGGCTCAGAAAGATGAAGGAGTTTATTCCTAGCCACGTGGCTAATTACAGACCAAGACTGTTCTCTAGGTTTCCGGAGTCTTAGTTCTGGGCATTTACTGTGCTACCAGAGAGGTTCTGTTTTTATAGAAAGCATCAGTGAAATTTATTTCCTGCATAAACCAGTATTGGCAATTTAGCTGAGGAATGTGAGTGGAAAAAGCTTTTTCCTTTTTAACGCTAGGAAAGCTGTTCCAAAGTTTCTTTTTTTCTTTCTTTCTTTTCCTACTTTTTGCATGATTTAGAAGACAGAACAAAATGGAAAAAGTTTCATGAAGGATATGCTTCATTTAAATGCTTACAGAACAAAGTAGGCCACTTTGCGTTTCTAAAAATAAGATTTAAAACATCCCAGACTTGCGTATGAAGGGATTCTGGTTGCACGAATGCCATCATTGTCTATGGGTTTCTGGGCCTGCAGGCTGGCTTGCCCAGTGCTTCATGTTTTTAAACGTGATTCTTGTTTGTGGTGGCCCTGGAACAGGAGGAGAAGAAGTGTGCTCTGAAGGGTGATTTAGGGGGAAGGGACCACAGGGTTGCAAGAGGCAGAGCTCAGCCTGATGCTGCTTCCAGTGAGGCTTGTTACCCTCCCCCTTCGAGGAAAGGCCTGCAAGGAGCCTGGTCCTAACTGGTTCCAGATGGGCCTGCCTCAGCACAAAGGGTTTCAGTGTGTTTGGGATGGGGCGACCCAGGGCCCCTCAGCACTTCCTGTGCCGCTCTGCAGGGGTGCCCCCTGACCAGAACCGCCCTGCCGCTGTCGTGGGCGCTGTGGGTCTTCTCTTCACACCCCTCCTGCGCCTGCCCGCTTTCCCTCCCCTTTCTGTCCCCCTCTCAGCTCTTCTGCATTTGTTTGTAGGGAACATTAAAAATAAATACGAATGTGAATGAATATCTAGAAATTATATGTAATTTCCCTATTCCTTGTGGGGATGGGAGCAGGGAGGAGGAGGAGGAGGAGGAAGGAAGAACGACCAAATTAAAGGCAGATGCTGAGAGGCTTTTTTTCCCCCTGAACCCAGCAGATGTTTGCTGGAAGTGGGTATTGGGAACAGGAGAATGTGAAGTCAACTTGGAAAACTGAGCCACTTTTTTTTTTTTTTTTTTTTTTTTAATTTTCAGTTCTTGCACCCTTTCCAAGCTGTTCAGGATGTTGCATAGAAATGCTTGGTTTATGTTACAAAAGGAGTCTCACTGGCTTGTTCTGGCAGCGAGTCAGAGGGCAAGTGTGACGGTGGCTGTAAGCCCAGTGGAGGTAGATGGTGCTTTGCAGTCAGACTCAATGCAGGACTGTTGCCAGGGGAGTGGCCCCTCTGCGCGCAGATGCAGGCTGGGACTTGGCTCGCCTCTCAGCTGTCGCGCAACGTCTCAGGCGCTGTGCGCAGGTTCAAGAGGATTTTGGGGTGGCGCTCAGCTTTGGGGGCGATGAATTGTTCTTTGGGCCTTCCAGACTCTCCTAGGGGTGTGTTTCATATACAAACTTTGATCTTCTGTTTGGTCCAGCGGCCTGTTGAACTGAGGGTATGATTGGTATTGAATTCTCAGTCTCCTCGAGCTAGCTGGTGTCTCAGAGGTTCATCCGGGTCTTTGTGAATGCATTCTGCTCCACTCGGGCACTGTATTCGTGTCGTTGCACAAACGTGAATTTATTAGGGTAGGCCGTGTAAAAATGGACTATATATTCATGAAGTCTCAGCAGCCTCGGCCCGCTCTCCTGACTGTCTACTTGTGGAGTCCCTCTTGTCCTCGTCGTCACATAGGTCTTGAGCCAAACCTGACGAAAAACTTTTATGCTGCTTTAGGTAATGAGGTTGTCTGGGAGATGTAATTGGGAAATGGAAACATTGGCATTTCTGGGATATTTGATAGCGGGAATAATGGGTCAGAGTATTTGAAATAGGGATTTCTTAAGATAGGCCACCTGGTCACCCTTGTTGAGAGTGATTCGTAGCAATATAGCATTGAAGCTAATACGGAATTACCTGATATTTTTAACTATTGGCTGCCATGAGAGCGTTTCCAACTTACCAGTAGGATCTTCTTACCTTTATGTTTTAAAGTTACCCCCACCCCAGGTATGAAGAAGACAAGGCAGCTAAGGTGTGTGCTTGCTTGCTCTATTTATTGTTTTTCTAAGCGGCTATTATTAGTGAAGTTTCCGACTCCTATTCAGACTCCTATTACCTCACTTAATAGGAGGTGGTCTTACTTCCATTTGCAGATAAGAAAACTGCGCCACTTGCCCAGGGTCTCACAGCTGGTAAGTGTCGGGGAGACAGGTGTGCCATTATGTTCTGCATCCAAAGGGTTACTGGATATGAGCTCTGCCCTGAGAGCCCACGTCAGTGCAATTGAAACAGTTTGCACTCGACACTTTCCGGACAGACCTTGTATTTTCCACTCCTTAGTTACAATACGTAAGTCCTAAACCCTTTTCAGGAAGAAATTCTTTCCTAGGGGGAATTTAGTGATTAAAATTTTGTCGAAAGATCATTTTAAACTTTTGTCACCTTCTTCTTTTAGGTATGCTAATTTCATGCCTCTGATATGAAGGGTAAAAAGCTGATACTGGAGAAAGAAAGGAGGTGAACCATTTAGTTACCATTTATAGGGAGGCTGAGGCCACAGAAATTGCTTTTGTCAATTGAAATTTTTATTTGGATAATTTTAGATTCGCATGCAGTTGCACAGAAGCTGCATTTGAGATGGCAGGAAGGCAGAGGCTCGGATGTAGAGGCAGACGGACAGCTTGGTTTTGCTCGTCTTCTGTGGCAGACGTGGGAGGGGTGGTGAGTCCCCGCTGGACGCTGGCAGCTCCTCTGTCCGGGAAGTGCCTCATCAAACACTCCCAGGGCTAGGCCAGGGGCCCCAGGTGCGGCTCCCACTTAGAGCAGGCTCTGCCGGAATCTTGATTCGTTTGAGCAGAGGGGCGCTCAGACGCAGGGCCAGCTGGGGGCGGAGGCAAAGGCAGCCCTGGCAAGCAGCGAGTTGGCGCTGGTAGAGGAAGCAGCCAGACATCGATGCTTGGGTCTCTCTGAAGATTCCTTTCATTGTTCTCCCATGAGCTCAGACATCATCTTCGTAACGAGCTTCTTTTTAACCTGAAGTACGTTTACCCCCATTTCCTTGAATATTTAGCGCAATTTGTAACTAAATATTTGCTTATTTACTTGGAGTAATGTCTGAACTGTGTCTTTTTTCCCCACACTATGCATGGTGTCCCCACTAAGGGACCAGTGTAGTAGGTGCAGTCTCTTGATTTAAAGGCTACATAAAAGTTTGTTGGATAAGTGAATACCATGGGAAATTATGGTTTCTGTTGAAGAGCTTAATTCCTACCTGGTCATGCCTTTGTCTGTTATTTTGGGTCAAAGTACTGACTTTGAAAATTTTCTTGATTAAAGAGTTTTAGCCCTGGCTGGTGGCACAGGGGATAAGGCGCCGGCCTGCGAACCCAAAGGTCGCTGGTTCGATTCCCCAGCCAGGGCACATAACCAGGTTGCAAGCCAGGTCTCCAGCCAGGTCCATAGCTTGGAGGCAGGTGAAAGGCAACCATACATTGATGCTTCCCCCCTTCTCTGCCTCCCTCCCTTCCTTTCTCTCTCTGGAAATAATGAAATCTTAAAAAAAAAAAAGAATTTTAATTTCCTAGGCTTCTTTTCTTCTTGTAACAAGGTAGTAAAGGACCCTGGTGTGAGGTCATCCCTCCAGCTTTGCTAATGGATTCTTGCTTTATTCAGACAATGTGCTTGCCTAGAAGCCCAGGCTGTGAAGCATCTGGTCCACCTTGACCTCTTAAAATAGTAGACTTGCTCTTTTCCCCATTGTTCTACATGTTTGACGCCTGTTACAAAATAGAAAAATAAAGAAAACTCAGTGACTGGTTTAAAAACTCACTGCTCATCTAAATTGGTTTAATGTGTATTCTTTTCTTTAACCCCTTTCAATTTATTTCTCATCCCAGAGTTGACCTCTGAATTTATTTTTATAAAGCGGTCACATGTGTATTTGATCCCTAACTCACGGAGGCTTTCTCATGCTTCTCTTCACTATCTTTTTTCTTTAGGTAACCTTCCTCTCTAAGACTAGGAAGAATATGATGAGTAATTATGAGTAATAAAATTGGGAAGCAGATGGGAAAAATAGAAGGTTGTGTGGCAGTGTGAAAATGTGTGTACTCATTTTTCTCTCTTCTGGGAAAAAGTGCAGTTTCCAGATTCATCTAATTCTTTTAGATTGTTGGGCTATAATACTGAATTTTTAGTTGTTACCTGATTATAAATCTTGGATGTACTCTTATGAAAACTGGTAAACGATAATGGTTTTTATTTTGATTATTTTTTAAATTTTTTAAAAAAGATTTTATTCATTATTTTTAGAGAGAAGAGTAGGGAGGGAGGAAGAAAGGGAGAGAAACATCAGTGTATGGTTGCCTTTCACCTGCTTCCAGTTGGGGACCTGGCTGGAGACCTGGTTTGCAACCTGGTTATGTGCCCTGGCTGGAAATCGAACCATGATCTGGTTTTTAGATGTGTGTATTGAAGAGCAGCAGCAATACTAAACTAATGTGTTTGTGTTACCATTCCTTAATAAGATAGAAATATGCTTGGAGAGCTGAGGACGATGAAAGACTATTTATGACTTTTAAGCTCTGATATTGAAATCCTCAGTGAGTTTTCCTTAAACACTAACACAACTAATACTTGTGTCATACTTTCAGGGAAAGTGGGAAGGTCAATATTTGCATAGGTCAGGAATCGCCTCTTACATATCCCCTTTATCTCGTGTGCCTGACACAGTCTTGGGCACATAAGAGGCACTTAATTTAATTTAGTGTAATCTTCCTCAATTCACAGATTGTTTGAGTTGGTTGATCTGTTTGGTGGAAGAAATCATCTGTACATTTTGTATGCACATATATGATATGCCTTGAAATTGTAAAAATGATGCATTTTAAGTGGTACTTTATTAAAGTTTCCAGAAGAAAACATCTGAGAATATCTTCATGATAAGCCTTTACTTAAACCAAGACATAAATGCTAACTATAAAGGAAAAAATAATAGATTGACTATATTACAATTAAGAATATTTGTTCATTAAAAGATACCACTAAGAAAGAAAAAGGCAAGCCACAGAGGAGAAGAACATATTGGCAGTAGAGGTATTTGGCTGATATCCAGAATATATAAGTAACTCCTCCAAATCAATATGTAACATAGGCCCTATAAATCAACCTTTGAGCAACCCAGTAAAAACATAGGCAAACGATTTAATAGGTACTTCAGAAAAGATGATATACAAATGCCCAGAGTGGTCAACATTATTAGCCATCAAGGTAAAGCAAGTAACGGCAGTGGGATCCTGCCACCCTAACCCCAGAAGGGCAAACCGGCACAAAGACAGACATGAGCAGGTGCTAGCAAGATTGTTCAGCGTCGGGGACCCTGGGCACTGCTAGTAGGAGTGTAAATTGGTACAACTTTTGGAGAACTGGCCACTGATAGCAACTCCCAAAGCAGAACACCGGGGTGCACTATAACCAGCAATTCTACTCCTGGGTAAACCCAACAGAAATGTGTAAGTATGTATACCAAAAGACAAGTACAAGAATGTATGCAGCAGCTTTTTTATATCTAGCCTGAGGCAAAGTGACTGTCAGCATTACTGAAATGTTTTTAAATAAATCGCTATTTTAAAAAATGGATTACTTTATAGTAATGTCAGTGAATAAACTATTGCTTTACTCAACAAATGGATCAGTTTCATAAGTACAGTCTGGAGTGAATAAAGCCAGTACAAGAGAATACATAATGTGTGATTTTATTTATATGAAGTTCCAAACAGACAGAATGAATCTATGATGTTAAAGTCATCATTGTGACCTGGTGGGAGTGACTTCTCAGAGACATGAGACACGCTTTTGGAGTTCTGGTAGTATTCTAGTCTATTCTGTTCTGTTCTATTCTCTTACCTAGGTGCTAGGTACATGGTTGTCATTTTGTGGAAATTTATTGCTTTGTACATTTAGGATTTTTGCCCATTTCTGTATATTTAATCACTTCATTAAAAAGTTCACTTAAAAATTTAATTCTTCTTTTGTACTATGATTGCTTCAGCTCATGTATGTGCTAATCCTTTATCCATCAAAGCTGGTAGGATGTGTTTATATGTTAGGATTATTATGTGGTCATGAAGATGCTGCTTTTATTAATATAAAATTGCTCTTCAAATAGTTAACACACTAAAAGTTTCAAATAACTCTAGGAAAGAAAAATTGATGAATAAACTCCATTGATCATTTTTAAAACCAATTCTTTTAAGTAGAATAAGGAAACTAATTCTATCTCACAGGGTAGCAAACTTAGATTTTGCTCTATAGACAGAAAAAACCTCTTAATTAAGGGTTCTTAGCTACTAAAGGCTTCATGTTCAGAAGAATGAACCTCACTTTGACCTATATTTTTTTTAATTGAGATATAATTGACATATCTCAAGGGTAATGATTTGATAAAACAAGGTCTGTTCCAAAAGTATCCAAGCCATGTAATGTTTTAATTATATCGACACTGGCTCCATACTTTTGGGACAGACCTCATATATGAGGGAAGAGTCCAGCCATTATAACTATAACAAGAACAATTTGTGCAGCATCATTGTAACCTGGCAGCCAAGAAGAGTGGACTGGAATGCATATCGGTGAACAGTGACCACCTCACTGTACTAGTCAGTGGGAGTGGTAGATGCCGTGAGTGAGCACGTGTGCTCTGGCCATCACATTCAAAATGACTGAGCGAGTAGAGCAGTGAAATCTGCAGCAGATTTTGTTAAGCTTGAACACTCCTTCACAGAAACTATTCAGATGATTCAGAAGGCTTTTGGGGATAATGCAGTAAGTACAGCACAAATAAAAGAGTGGCATAAATGCTTCATAGATGGTCAAGAATCTATTGAAAGTGATCCACCTTCTGGAAGTCCTGCAACAAGCAGAACACCTGGGAATGTTGAATGTGTACGGGGCATAATCAACAAAGGTTGGCTACTAACAATGTAAGAACTAGAAGCTGATCTGGGATTCCAAAAATTATTGGGTCCAAGATTTTGATGGCCACAGCTGCGGGCAGCTGGTGATTTGCAGCTTCATCAAGATAATGCACCTACTGAAACATCACGTCTTGTGCAGTTTTTTTGAGAAACACCAAGCCACCAAGGTGACTCAGCCACTGACCGCCCAGATTTGACACCCTGTGACTTCTAGCTTTTCCCAAAACTAAAATCACCTTTGAAAGGGAAGAGATTTCAGACAGTTGATGAAATTCAGGAAAATATGATAGGGCAGCTGACAGTGATTCCAATGAAGGAATCTGTGAAGTCCCAAGGTGCCTACTTTGAAGGGGACTGAGGCATCATTGTCCTGTGTAAAACATTTCTTGTATCTTTCCTCTTCTTCAATAAATGTCTCTTTTTCATATTGCATGGATGGATAGTTACTGGACAGACTAGATACCATATTTTTCACACTGTAAGATGCACCTGACCATAAGACAGACCTAGGTTTAGAGGAGGGAAACAAATAAACAAACAAATACTCTGAACCAAATGGTATACTAAAATATTTAATAAAATATAACAGAATAATATTTCAACCATGTAAACTGAATGGCAGTCGACAGCGGTATTAAGAACCATCATCAGCCCTGGATAAGGTACCAGCCTGTGAACCCAAAGGTTGCTGGTTCGATTCCCAGCCAGGGCACATAACCAGGTTGCAAGCCAGGTCTCCAGCCCAATCTGTGGCTGGAGGCAGGTGAAAGATGACCATACATGGATGTCTCTCTCCTTTTCTGCTTCTCTCCCTTCCCCTCTCTCTGGAAATAATAAATAAAATCTTAAAACCAAAACATCATTACTGTTACTAACAAATGAGGAGAGGCTTTAAGGTTTAAGTTCTCTTCTCCTTTTCTGAGAACCCCAAGAACTCATCATTGCTAGGGTCAGAATTTATGAAGCTCAGTTGTTCATAACTGATAACATTTTCTTTGCTATCTTCATATATGATACTATCTTCAGTTCCATCTAAGGCATTACTAATGCCACATTTTTTGAATGACTGTACAACGGTTTCATCCTTCACCGAGTGCCATGTTTTCCCCCATTCACAAACTTGAGTGATAGTGGGCCTCATCATTCGTCCAGTAGGTGTCAGATCGTGGTTACCAGCAGCCATCCATTTGTTCCACTCTTCCCACGTAAAAGACTAAGTGGTTTGTTGATGGAAATGTGGAGAGGTTGCACCTGGCTGGTAAGACCCCCAGAAATGACACTTCTTTAAAGCTCTTTTCTGTAGTTTTGCTAATACGTACTCTAACCTGGTCAAGCACTAGTAAGCCTCATACCCGTTATTGTCCTCAGCTGGATGGACAGGTCAGCGGTTGTAGCTGGGAGTGCCAGGTGGCTCTCTGCGCTCTCCCCGGTCCCGGGTGATGGGCAGAGGTGGACAGCAACTGACGCCCTGAGATTCAGCAGGAAAGTGGGACATTTAAGCATCCCCAGGGGTTTCGCGTGGGCCCACCACTTCTCTTTCTAACAGTTGTCACCACCGCTGACAAGACACATCTTGGTCTGTGACACAACATTTGCTCCATAAGATGCACAGACATTTCCCCCCAACTTTTGGGGAAAAAAATGTGTCTTATGGAGTGAAAAATATGATATATATGAAATGATCACCATACTATATGTAGTTAACATCCATCACTTCATGTAGTTACAGATTTTTTTCTTGTGATGAGAATTTTAAGATCTACTTTCTGCCCGGCCGGTGTTGCTCGGTTGGTTGGGCATCATCTTGCAAAGTGGAAGGTTGCTGGTTCAATTCCAAATTAGGGCACATGCCTGGGTTGGGGGCCTGGTTCCAGTCAGGACAACCAGTTGATGTTTCTCTTCACCCATCGATGTGTCTCTCCCTCTCTTTTTCCCTTTCCTCCCTCTAAGAATAAATAAATGAATAAAAAATCTTAAAAGATCTCCCTTCTTAGCAATTTCTAATGTTATAATGTAGTATTATTAACTGTCATCACCATGCTGTATATTACGGCTCCATCTCTTATTTATTTAGAAGTTTGTACCTTTTAACCCTTTTCAACCATTTCTTCCACCCACTCCCCGACCCCAACCTCTGGCAACCACCAGTCTGTTCTCTGCATCTGTTTGTTTATTTTTTCAGATTCTCTATGTAGGTGAGATCTTTTTCTGTCTGAATTTGGTTAGCTTAATGCCCTCAAGGTTCATCCATATTGTCACAAATGCTAGTATTTCCTTCCTTTTTATGGTTGAATAATTATACACACACACGTATGTGTACATACGTGTACACATGTGTACATACGTGTGTGTGTGTGTGTGTACACATATTTTTCTTTACCCATTCATCTATTGCTGGACACTTGGTTTTTGTACGTAACGCTGCAGTGAACATGGGGGTGCAGATACCTTTTTGAATGTGTTTTTCCCCCTTTGGATACACACCAGGATGTGTAACTGCTGGACCATATGGTAGTTCTATTTTTAGTTTTTCAGGGTACCTCTAGACTATTTTCCATAGTGGCTATACCAATTTATATTCCCACCAATAGTACAGTAGGGGTCCTTTTTCTCCAGATCCAGGCTAGCATTTGTTTTTTCTTGTTTTTATATAATAGCCATTCTGACAGATGTGCAGTCATAATTACATTGTCATTTTGATTTGTTTTTTTCTTGAGGATTGGTGATATTTGAGCACCCTATCATGTGTCTGTTGGCCATCTGTATAAGTCTTCTTTGGAAAAATGTCTCTTCAGAGCCTCTGCCCATCTTATAGTAAAGTTGTTTCATTTATTTATTTGTCATTTATTTATTTATTTTTAAAAGGTTTTATTCATTATTTTCAGAGAGAAAGGCAGGGAGGAAGGAAGAAAGGGAAAGAAGCATCGATGTATGGTTGCCTTTCACCTGCCTCCAACTACGGACCTGGGTAGAGACCTGGCTTGCAATCTGGTTATGTGCCCTGACTGGGAATCAAACCAGCGACCTTTGGGTTCACAGGCCTGTGTTTGTCCCCTGAACCACACCAGCCAAGGCTGGTTGTTGTTTTAATGTTGAGTTGTTACATATTTTGGGTATTAATCTCTTATCAAATACATGATTTGCAAATATTTTCTTTGAGTAGGTGGCCTTTCATATTGTTGATGGCTTCTTTTGCTATGCAGAAGCTTTTTATTAATATTTATTATCATGGAAAATATCAAGAGAAGACATCTTCCACATGGCATTAATATTTTTTCCTCTTATTCTATGGAAATTCACTCACAGTAAGCATCTTAGGAAAACTTAATCTCATTGAGGTAAAAAATCTAAAAGATGTTGTCCCTCCTTCTATCAGCTGGTCATATCTCTCAATTCTGGCCTTAGTAAAATACTTGAAAGTCCTCCTCAGTTCGCCACGTTGTCTGAGGATCATGGCCTTTGTACATTTTTGTTCTCTCTTTGGAAGCCCCTTACCTGCCTCATTTACCTGAGGGAACTTGTGGAGCTCATTCTCCAGGTCACCTTCTACTTAGCCATTTCCCTTGATGTCCTTTCACTGGCCCTGTCCACACCTCTGCGGTATCATGTATAAGTGCCTTTGTCCTCTAGTGCTAGCCTTGGAGACTCGACTGGCATGAGATAGGTTTTCAGTCAGTACTGAAAAGGTTAATGATGGGCACATTTTCTGAATGATAATAGGATTTTTAAAAGAATAAAGCCAATTGTTATATTTAACATCAGTAGATACATGTTTTAATTTAAAAAAATTAAACTTCGCCTTAATTTTTTAGTAAAACCAGGGTGTAATTTTACAGCAGGATACATATTGTGTCAGTTGGAGAGAGAGATGCTAACTGGTTCATATGGGTATCAGACACATGACCTTGGCCTCTTTAGCATTGTCCTCTAATCGGCTGATTTAATTTGAGTGGAATCCCTGGGGAGAGACTTTGAAATACTCTGGTTCTATATGCAGAATTTAGAAATCACAAATCTAATATATAGATCCTGACAGCACTGTGGACTTAGTCCAGCAGGTAAGCCTGTTGTAGGCAGTAGGGCATCAAGACTGGGCCAGTGAAGGCGTATGACAGTGATAATTTTGTTCATCTTCAATGTTATAAAATTAAGTTCCAGAATATGTTATCTGAAGTTCTGTCATTTCACTTCAGCATGTAACTAACTCCTCAAGCCAGTTTTAATTTAAAAAGATGAGTAGAATCATTGCCATTTGTCCAGAAATTTAGAATAATAGAATTAGAATCATTAATTAGTATTGAGTGCCTGCTTAGGGTTTAGTACTGTTAGTTATACATAATAAGTATGACTTCAACTTTGACATCAGCAGCTTGCATTAATGACATAGGAAACACAGATTTAAAATGATTCCTAAATAATTCTTTCCAACCCCCACGGTCTGTAAATGAAAGGTCAAGTAGAAAACTCACAATGTTAGGAGTCCAGACACCTCTGGGTTAGAATCTTGGCCTTTAAAATATTAAAGGAGCCATATAACCTTGTTTGCACGGTCACCTCTGAAATGCCTGTTTCTTCATTAGTAAGGTGAGGTAAGACTATACATAGCCTGCAGTTTTTGGTTTTATTTGCAAGGAGTAACGTCAGCCCCTATGTCACTAAAACCTAGGCAGCTAGTGAGTGCACCTAATGTCTGTTGGAATGAAAGGAGTGGATGAGTGGGGCTTTATTTGCGGCAGTTCCCTAAGTCCAGGCCGTTGTTGATAGGTTTCCACATGACAGCTAGACAGCCAGCTCGGCCGTCCTCAGGCTGATGGGCAACCCTGAAGACCCGTTGGAGCCTTCCCGTTGTTGTAGAGTAAGGAGAGCTGTTGTGTTGGTTTCTAAGAGTGTTCAGAAGATCTTGTAGGAGGGTTCTCGTAGGTTAGCCTGTGGAACTGTCTGGCCAGTGCCTGCGCAGGAAAGCTTCCACCCAGGAAGTGGCCTCCTTTCCTCCTGCCCCTCAAATGCTTCATCCCATTATTCGCAAAGAAGTACCACACCATTTGCTGTTCCCACAGCAGTTGTGCAGCTTGGCCTGTGTGTCAACTAGTGGGACATTCTGACTTTGCTGAATGTTTCAAATTGTTCAAATTCTGTTTGGGGTAAATGACTTTTCTTATACTGAGTCATTTTCCTTTCATGACTATATTTTTCACTGGGGAGTTGGTGCCCTGGAGTTGAGTCTTTGCTCTGCACACCAAAAATACAGTTTCCCCGGGTGTGTCTTATTTTAAATCCACTCTCTTCCATACTGCAGGCTCTGACCTCCTGGAGCCTTTCCTGCGGGGTTACAATTGGTGCTTTGTCCGTTGGAGTCGTGTAGGGCATAGCCACTGGGCTGAGTCAGTGTTCAGCTATCCCATAGGTTCTAAGGAAAAATCCCTGCCCTGGACGGGATGTGGGCAGCTGAGCTGGAAAACGAGGCCCTGGTTCATATTCAGTCATCGTTTAGGAAGAGTGAGTAGCCATTTCAAATTAGAGTCAGGACTCAGCAAAGAAAAAATAGGGCCAGCTCCAGAATTGAGTACTAGTCAAAAATTGGCGGCTGTATGAGGTACGTACTTGTGCTGGATTTGCTAGAAGCAGACACCTTCTAAAGAATGGTCTGTGGTTCAAGAAGTTATGCATATTTTATGGGATGTTCGTCCTTTGAGGGATTATTAATTTCTCTTAGTGTACGCAGGAATTTCACCACTAATGATGCCAACTCTATTTATTCAGTCCCCTTGGCCCAGGGACTTAAACTACTTTACATTCAGTTGCCAGGATAATTCCTGCTCCACTTCTATGTGGGAGCTTCTCTCTAGACAAGGGACGTGAGGACTTGCTCCAATTACACAGCAGCTCAGCCCCAGGGATGGGAAGTTGGACCCAGGATTTGTGGTTCTAGGTGTAGCATTTGGTCTGAAGTGTGCTGTCTTCCTACCTCACTCCCTTCCCCTTTTCCTTGTTTCTCTGGAAGAAATAATATGAAGAAAATAGCAAGAATCCGGTCTTTTAAGAGGTTAGAGCCTCACTCGAGAGGAGCGCAGCCCTTGGCTTGGGGAGGAAGGAAGCAGCCGAGGATGATGCTCAGCATAAGAAATGTTGACCGGCGCTTACTTCCATTTTTGCTCTTTTTTCCGCGCTTCTTAGGAGGAGGGGTGGGCGTGAGAACTTCCGTGGGGGCAGTCCGACGGCTTTGATGCCCAGCAGATACTGCCACTTGCTTTTGGGTTGGGGGCCATGGAGGAGGTGCAGCAGCCCCGTGGGGCGGCACTGAAGGAGGATGCAGTGTAAGAGGGAGGGCGTTTCTCTGTGTTTGCAGAGTCACAGGACTCTGAATCCCAAGTAGCTAAATTTAGCTCGGGTTCCTGTTGAAAGCATCATTTTTGGGGGGCGGGTAGTGGGGGGGAAACGGAAAACCTTTTTGTGTATCCTGCTCTGTGAAGCCAATAGGGAAGCAGGAGGAGGTGAGGTTGCCATGGAGATGGTAGCTGTGTGCAAGGGGAGAGCAGCAGGGCTTAGAATTCCAGGAAGGAAGAGAGAGTGATGTCATCAGATTCCATGGACCAGCCCAGGAACCCCTGTGAGGTTGGTGGGGAGTTGGGTGTGCGTGGGGGTGGTGGAGTGGGAGTTGTGCAGGGGAATTTGTGGCTTCAGTAAGGTGAGGAGAGTCCAGTTGAAGCGGAGGTTGGTTGTGTGGGATTGTGCTGATCTGCATCAATGCCTGCTTTTTAAAAACCTGTAAACCATTCTGAATTTGCAGAATGTTTCCTTTGTTGAAAAAGGACCTATTCATTTAACAAAGGAGCTTATCTAAACGTAGAATCTAATGTTATAATGGTTAAACTCCCGGTAGTGTTTGTGTGTGCCTTTACCCCTGGTATGTGTGGGTATTTGTCCACATGTTTTGCATATATAGTTGCCTTTGTGTGCTGCCTTTTATGGTGCTGCATGCAGTTAAATGTTTCATTAATGCCTGATTATCGTATTTACTTTTCTATGGATGGACGTGCATAAATGCACTGCACTTTTTATTAGAAAAACCTGAAAGGAAATCAAAGCAGTTGCTTCTGCGGCAGAAAGGAACGCTGCGTGCTGTAAGCCAGTTGTTCTGAACACATCTGTCTGTGTGTGTACCGATCCTGAAGGGCATATGTAGTTCTTTTAGAATGACTGAGAGGCTCACTTTCTTTTTAAACAAGTATAACAGTTCTGTGCATCCAAATGAGTCACTTTTGCCCTTCAAAATAGTCACTTTGGCTCCCGTGATACAGCCATTGCGCAAAAACACAAAGACTTCTTCTCATTTGCAATCAGCTTCAAAGATGAGTGACGAGGAAAACAGTTTCAATACCCAGAACTGAATTTTTTATTTAAAAAATAACTAGCTTGATCAGACACTAGGTTTCTTTGGATTGGCTTTTCCTGATTTGGGGTTGTCAAAAATCAAATCTATGCTCAAATGAGGAGCTTTTTTTAACCCCAGTTAAAGATATTTAAAGTCCTAGGTTTAGATTCTGAAGGCATTTTCCTTTTCAGATCAGGAGCTCTTAGATTATTTTGGTTAGCAGTGGCAGTGTTTTGAGTGATGGCAGCATCTGAGGAATGAGAACATAGCCTTCCCAGGGTGACATCTTCTGAGGTGACCCATTTGGATGTATTTGTTCTCGTGTGCCTGTTAACGTCTGTGACATTACCACTGGGTAAGGTGGGGAGCAGCGTTGTGTGGTGTGTCTGGGAGCACAGACTCTTTGGAATCAAATTGGCTCAAGTTGGAATCCCTGTTCCGCTCACTGACCTTGGACAGGTGACTGTCCTTTCGTGCATACAGTAGGAGTGGTGGTGCTCTCAGGTCAGGACCAGCTGTATCATGTGGTGGTGAGGGGTAGGTATGTAAGCTAATGTGGGAAGCACTTAGACATTTGGTATGTTCTCAATCACTGCTTGCTTCGGTGATTGTCATGAATAATTATCTATTTCTTTGAATTACAGAATGACAAGGTAGAAGGTCTCAGACCTCACGGAAGGTCCTGGAAGAAGGAGCTCAGGGATCTCTAGTTTTTTAACTATAGATTCTGATAGTCAGCCAGGTTTGGAAATCTACTTTGACTGTGGCCCAAGTCCCACCTCTCCTGGGAGCTGGTTAGAAATGCAGACTCGGGTGCCACCCACACCCACTGAATCAGAGTCTGTGTTTTCAATAAGGTCCCCTACAGTGACCTGCGTGCATGTTAAAATGTCAGAAGCACTCCTCTTCTTCTGGCAGTGGGAGGGCGTAACCAGGCAGTAACTACCAGTTAAAGATGGATTATCTCTCAGGTTTATTCCCACTGCTAGAAGAGAAGCAGTCTGGCTGAGCCAGCGTGTGGATGAGCGTGTGCTTACCTTCCCTGTAGCTTGGCCCAGGGAAAAGGCTTCCCTGGGCTGAGTCACTGTGCAGCACACGCCGAGGATGGAAGGGGCACAGCTCGAAGTGGCTCTGGCTTCACCACTAACTAGTTCTTTGGCCTTGGTTCTGTCATTTTCCCTCTCCAAGCCTCAGTCTCCCCACCCGACAATGGAAGGCATACCTAGACCGTGAGATAGTGTGTATGAAGTCTTTGGCATGTTGTAGTCCTGCGTGTGTTGGCACCTTCCCATTCCCTTCCCTTCCGCCTTGCAGTGATCACCTGTGTAGCCGTGCTCTCTGCCCAGGAAGGGCTGCCCTGGGGACCCAGCGTCATCCTGTCTGCCCAGGTCCCTTGCCCCTCGCCCTTCTCCCAGCCATCTTGAGCATCCAGTTATACTACAGATAGACACCCTGGCGTATAGCTTTCTTTGCCATCTTTTTCTGCTAAGTGCCTTCTACTTAATGGAGACTATTATCCAAGGAGGCTGGAAGAAGAATGTAAGTGCTGAATAGTTGAGCTGGTACAGGAATCAAGCATGGTGAGATCCGATAGAGGCAGCTATGTTATGAATTCTCAATGGTTGACCATATGTTTAAGACAATTAACTTTGTGTTTTAAAAAAAAATGGTATTAGAGAAAAAGTAACCATAAATTCAGACGTTCCCATGCAAGAATTAGCGTAGCAGTATCATTGAACTGACAAGCAATTAGCATTATTTTTTTTCTGAGTAGGGAATTAGAACAATGAAAACAAGTTTGGGGACATGCTGTGGAGACACCAGCGCAGGTGGCCGAGTTTGTTCAGAGGACTGGCAGTTGTAGCCCGTCGGCGATGGAAGTGACAGCCGGAGTAGCAACTAGAAAAGGCCATTTTCACTCGGAACTGAGGGATAAGACAGGATTGTGAACTCAAAGCATAAAGTAATAATTGTCATGTAGCCTTCTTCTTTAGGGTGCTTAGAACTCTTCCGTGCTTTGTATGCATTATTCCTAATCTTAACATCCCTGCAACGTACAGGCACAGTCACATGTTTACAGATCAGAAAGGCCAAGGCACGTTCTCTAACTCACCTTGGTTTGATGTCATGTTAAATAGCAACGTGAGTGATGCAACTACCACAAAAGCTAATTGAAATAGCTAATACCTGCCAGTTAGAATAAAATTTATTTTGTCTGTATTGACCTTTTTGGTGAAAGTGTTCATTTAAATGAAGACTGATATTCAACATGTTAGTCTGTCTCAGAGGGATTACTTTGAACATTGCAGAATTTTATACTCTGAGGCTAATGAAGAGGCTGTTTTTTTTAGTGCCAAAAATTGTGAAGTTCGGTGAAATGCCAGTTCGAATCTAATGTCACAATCCAAAACTAACTTGGTGGTGGCTATCAGTTGTCATACTTAGTCATAATAGGTACTCACATCATCATGTCAGATACCCTATTCAGATCTAAATGCAGGTAGCTATCGATGATTATTCAAAGTGAATTTTATATTCTTTGATAGCTTTCTAAGTTATTGTGGGAAGAATCCCAAACTGGCAGTTAGACTTGGGTTCCAGGCCCCTTTTTGCCCTTTGCTGCCTCTGAGACCTTGGACATGGCACCTAGGTTCAGGAAGTCTGACCCTGAGTTTCTCTTATCAGTCAAAAAGGAATAATGTTATCTATTTCGCAGGATTGTTATGAATAAGAGGAAGTGTTGGACACCAAGTTCTGCTCCTCACTGGCTCTGTAACTATGAGAAAGACATTCAAAACCCTGCGCTATTGGTTTTCTTATCTGCAAGGTCAGTCTGCGAGGAGGACTGTGGGGCGAGGTGAGCAGAATGCAGGTAAAGGAGCTGCATTAGAATTAGATGACTTACTTGGTCCCCTCGGAATCTGTGATCCTGTCATTCTTTGTTTCCTGCTACCTTTCTTGTTCTTTAGCGGTGCTCTCTCATGAAGGAACAGGTACTGTACAAGTCACTTGGCCTGTATTATCTCACCTGATCCTTGTAACAACCCAAGGAGGTGGGTGGTGTCCTCTTTTAGAAGGTGAGGAATCTGAGGCTTCGAGGTGAAGTAACATTCAGGGAGCTCCTAAGTATCAAGGGCACATCTCAGACCAGGGTGATACCCGTGACCACCTTCCCCCCTACACCTCACTGTGCATGGAGTTATTCGTGACATGCTAGAGCGGGGACATTTTGGGGGGCTCAGTGTGCCGTAGGCAGGTTGCTTCCTAAGCTCATTATACTGATGAGGAGATGCAGTGCGATGGTTTTTGAGAACCTGTGGTATATCTAGCATCATTGAGGGAATATTCCAAGATGTATAAGGTGTGGTTTGGGAACTTAGGGACCTCTTTGGAAATAGGGGGCATAGGCATAGGCATAATACATTTAGAAATTAGTCTGTAGTGGAATAAACTCAAGTACTCAGTAGATGCTTTAGCAGTTTTAAGAAGGAAGTGATTGCTGTGGGCTAGAGGAGTGTTTGTAAGCTTTTATGATTCATGACAGATCCGTCGATGTGACAACCTAGTATGAAATTAGATATTTATCTCTACATGTGACTGAAACAAGCTTCGTGAAATAATACTTACTCGTATTAAATGTGACATACTTGATTATTCTTTCTTTTTTTTGGAAAAAAATTTGATTGTAGTCTAGTACATTGATTCCTCAAGTGTACCCCTCAAGGTATCTAAGAGCCTCTGAGGGGTCTTCAAGGTCACAACTATTTCCATGACACTAAGACGTTGTTTGCCTTTCCTACCGTGTCGGCACTTGCGCTGATGTTGCATAAGCAACGATGGGTAAAAACTGCTGACTCGCTGGCATGAGCCAGGACGGGGCACCGCACATCCTGCTCGTGGTCGTGCCGTTCACACCACACGTTGGCAGCAGAAAGGGGAAAACAGTTTCCCGTAAGAATGCTGTTGATGAAGCAATAGAAATGATCAGTATTATGAACACTTTGACCTGATGATGAGGTGGGTCATAGGCATGCTGCGCACTGAGTGTGACGGTCACGTCAAGGCAAAACAGGGTTATTTCCTCCCAGCTGGGCCGGCCGCACTTTTCAGGGGACACCGTTTCTACTGCGGTTTTCCGTACTTGCCTACTGGGCAGACATTTTATTACAAATGAACGCAGTCAGTTGCTTCGAGGAAGATAATGACAGTATTTGTTCTCAATGATAAAATTTGAGCAAGAAAAACTAAAATTTTGGAAAATTGTGTGTGTGTGTGTGGATAGTGGGCTTGACAGCTCCACTGAGATGGATAGTGATTTATGTAATTATTCTACCATTACATAATGAAATGTGTCAAAATTTAGATCTTAATAGCTTAGTGAACCAGTATTTTATAAAGGAACAATGCTTAATGTTACATAATCATGATAGGTAAAAATGTCTTCAAAATGCAAGACAGACATAGATTTTAACATAACAAGGCATATGAAAAATTCATTGATATGGTTTCAAATGCCTCATTGCAACTAACTTATATGTGGAATCTAATGAACAAACTGAACTAGTAAGCAAAATAGACAGACTCGTAGATAGAGAGCAGATGACAGCTATTAGGGAGGGGGTCAGGGGTGAGGGGATCCAGCAGGAAGGTAAAAGGACTCATGACATGGACAGCAGTATGGTGATTGCAGTGGGGAGAAGGCTGGAAGGGGACTCAGTGGTAGTGGGAAAATATAATAAAGTATCAAAAAGAAACCTGGGCAGGAGGTTTGGGACAGGTGGAGCCGTGTGGACTCTCCTGGGCAGGCACAGGCAGGCGGAGAGGGGACAGGTGTGGTTCTTGCAGAGGGGCCGCCTGTGCGTGATCTGTATAAATGCATGTAGTGATCATGGGCAGGAACTCTGCCACGGGTTCGCAAGATAAATTGCATTAAAAAAAAGAAACCACTTTTCAAGTTTCATACAGCACTAAGGAACATTATGCATAGATACTTGAAAAGACTATTAGAATACTCTTCCCTTTTCTAAATGCGTGTCTATGGAAGGCCACATTTTCTTTATTTATTTCAATCAAAATAATATCACAACAGATGGAATGCTGAGGCTGATAGGAGAATCTAGCTATCTTCTATTTATTTGGATGTGAAAGATACTTATTTATAAAAATATAAGATAAAACTTTTTTCCAAATTTTATTTTTGTTTTATAAAACAACTTTCATAAAATGTTTTTATGTTAGCATAATGGCTTATTATTGGTATGTTAAAATGAATTAAGCATTTTAAAAAGTTACTCAGTTTTAGTTTCTAATGAGCAAATACCAATAGTCATAATCCACATAAGCAAACGTTTGTGGGACCTTTTAATAATTTTTAAGGTGTAAGGGAATTCTGAGACCAAAGAGTTTGTTTTGATAACTGCCACTCTATTTTAAAAGAATAGCTGAGACTTCTTATGTCAGGAATGAGTCTTGACCCACATTTGAAAAAAACTTGAATTTTAGTATCTTGTAGACTTTGAGCTTCTTAAGAGAAGAAGTACCATCCTATTTGCCTGTTTCTGCCCTAGTACCAAACACATGCAAGTCCCTCAGTAAAAGCATCAACAAATGGGGAGGAAAAGGGAATGACCTGGTGAGGTCCTAGTTAGAATGCGTGTAACTTGATCTCGGGAGCAATGGAGGGCTGTCAGCGTGGGAGTGATGTGAGTGTGGTGTTGATGGAGTTAACCCTGGTCCTGGTAAGAAAATTGTGAAGGGGTGGCTGGACGCTACTGGACCAGCTGAGAAAATGTTGGTACACTAATTTAGGCTTGACTGAGGTGACCCAGGCCTGGATTAAGGTGAACGATTTTACCATGGATAACGAAAGACTTGAGGGTTGGCCACAAAAACTCAATCGTAGTAATGCCCGTACTACCTAACATTTATTGTATACATGTGATACCCTAAATACCGTACTGAGGGCTTTATTTGTATTCCATCATTTATTATTTGCAGCATCCTTGAGGAGGCACCTCATGCTTTTGATGGTTAAATAACAATAATGCATGTTCATTGTAGAAAATGGGAAAATAAGAATGTGTGTAACACTAATATACCCAAACTCAACACCAGGAACATACGATCACTTTGGGATACATTCTTCTAGCCTTGAAAAAAAAGGTATGTATGTGTTCTGTGTGTATCTAAGTGTGAGGAAGCCCTGAATATGAGGCTTAATGCTGGTTTTCCATTCACAGAACAGGCCAACCTAAATGTATTAACTTTTAGGGATGTTATGAAATAGGTAAATGTCTTTAAAATATTGATTTTTATTTATTGACGCATGCATATTCAAAATGACATACAAAATTAGTAATTTAGAAATATGTTTTCTTCTAGCTTTGGAAGAACGTATGTATACTTAACTATTGCAGCATATCTGTATTTTTGTTAAGATCCACTTGGAGTCTTTAAATACAGTTTTCCAGGGTATACACTGAGATACAGTACTTTTTTTTTTTTTACTATATATTTATTGCAGTCAAGTCAAGCTACAAGAACTAGTTAAGATAATACCAGGAAGGTTAATTTTCTTCATTGACATCACAGTGTATACTGCAGTGCATTTCAACACAACTTTTATTGAAATGAAACATAACGTACAGTTAGCCTTTTTGAAGTGAACAATTTGGTGGTATTTAGTATATTTATAGTGTTGCGCAACCACCATCCCTAATTGAAAAGATTTCATCACCCCCAAAACAATCACCTCTACCCATTAAGCAGCCATCCTCCACTTCCCCTGCTCTCCAGACCCTGACAAGTGCCAGTTTGCTTTCTGTCTCTGAACTTAACCTGTCCCGAATACATCACATAAAGGGAATCATACAATATGTGACCTTTTGAATCTGTCTTTCACTCCGGATACTGGTTTCAAGGTTTCTCTGTTGCAGCATGTGCCAGCATATTGTTCCTTTTTATAACTAAATAATACTCCTTTGTATTTATATACGTACTGCAATTTGCTTATCAGTTCATTTGTTGGTAGACATTTTGTTGTCATGTTTTAGCTTATTGCTAAAACACAATAGTAGCACATGTGCATAGTGCTACTTTGAATATGTGTATACAAGTATTTGTTTGAGTACCTGTTTTTAATTCTTTTGGGACTATACCTAGGAGTAGAATTAGTGGGCCATATATAGTAGCTTTATATTTAACTTTGAGGAACTGCCAAACTGTTTTCTGTAGCAGCTACATCATTTTATATCCCCACCAGCAATGTACAAGACTTGGTCTATTTATTTTTAATGAGGAACACAATAAAATGGGGAAAGTAAAGAGAAAATAATGTTGGCCTTTGAGTTTATTAGAGCTTTGTATCTCAGCTTTTGCCTGATGGACTTATTAAATATTTAGCATCACTTCAGCACTCAGAATGAAATTTAGCTCAGGGAAATGTTTCTAATCTATTTTAAGTGGTGAACGCACTAAGAAGTGAAGATCAGAGAAGTGAAAGAAGAGGAATTTAAATAGACTGTCAGATTCCTTGAGGGCAGAATCCCAGTTTGCCTCTGTGTCCTTGCATTTAATAAAAGGCTTGGCATGTCCTAGGTTGTGCCGGACCTTCCCGAGACTGCCCTGGGTCTGGTGACCTAGTAGGATTTGCAGAACCTGGTGTATAGTCATACTCAGGGCTATGGTTTACAATAGCGAACGAATGTAGAGTAAAATCAGGAGGAGAAAATGGGTTTGGGTGAAGTCCAGAAGACATCAGGGTCAAGCTTCCAAGAGGTCTGACCTGGTAGAGTCACGTGGAATGTGCTTCCTTCCTGAAGCGGTGAGCTGTGATGTTCGTTTTCTGCCTGGGAAATTGTTAGACTTCATGCTCAGGGTTTTCTGTGTTGGGTTGTTCACAGAGCCACCTCTGCCTAGCACACAGCACAGTCCAGGCTCCTAGAAGGAAAGCAGGTGTTCAGCACAAACCGTCCTGTGCAGTTTCGGCGCAGTGAGCCACTCTCACTAGTTCTGGGAATAGAATCATCCGGAGATCTGGGTTTCCAGGCACTGGCCAAGCCAGCCTTGCAGGCTGCCCTTTCTAAGGACAGCAGGCAGGCCTGCTGCATTCGTTCTTTCCTCTTCATAGATGCTGAATTCCTTAAAAAGTATTGCTTGGTTCTTTGAAGAAAAAGAAATGCCATAGCAGAGAACCAGCAGGGACTTTAGTGTCAGTGAGACCTGGATTTGTATTATCGTAAGCAAATTGCATAGTTTTCTGAGCCTCAGTTTTCTTACCATACAGAGGTGTATCACAGAGAATGCAAAGTGATAATGTATAGAAAACCCTAAACATAATTCATGCCTGTCTTGTATGCAGTAGGGAGTGGCTATGGATGTTTTGTTTCACCTCACCTGTATCAGTCTGAGTTCAATCAGGAGAGAGGCTGCCAGTAATTTGGACCCAGGGTGTAATATAAGGAATTATTTACTGTAACAGAAGATTGAAGTAGTGAGAGGTTGACTTGTAAGAAATAAAGAGAACTCTAAAGAACATATTATGATTACCCGTCATATAATTAGTATATAATTATTACTCAGAAGAGAGGCATCTCCCCTGTTCCCCATCCCCTGCCCTGGGGTCTGAAATCTAAACTTGGTTGGAGGAGGCTTGGCTGTGGCTCTGAGGAGCAGAGAAATGAGTCGCTGGGATACCAGACTGGAAGAACCTGATGGAAATCTGCCTTTTGAGGGTTGCCGGACGCCTACCCTCTAGGCTCTAGGGAGGAGCTGCTCCTAGGGCGCCACCTTTGAGGAGGGTTGTGGGGAAGAGGGCTGGTGGGCACTGCGGGGGCTGCTGGGAAAGCACCTGGGGCCAGGAAGCAAGCCTTTTCTCCTAAATGCTTTCCTTTGCTCTCTACCGACAAAGCCAGACACCATGGCTGCTGTCATAGGAGAAGTATTAAAAAGCAGATTCATTTCCACAGAGTGGGCAAAAAAGGTGAATTTGGAGCTGGGCCAATTAATTGATAACCAGCATATGAGTAGAATGGATATTTAATTCTCAATGCTCAAAAACCAGGAAGAAGCCCTGGCTGGTGGCACAGTGGATAAGGTGCCAGCCTGTGAATCCAAAGGTCGCTGGTTTGATTCCCAACCAGGGCACATAACCAGGTTGCAAGCCAGGTCTCCAGCCAGGTCTGTAGCTGGAGGCAAGTGAAAGGCAACCATACACTGATGTCTTGCTCACTCTCTGCCTCTCTCCCTATCCCTCTCTCTAAAAAGAATAATTAAAATGTAAAAAAAAAAAGAAAGAAAGAAAATGGCAAATAGAGATCTAAGAAACTTCAAATATAAGTAAGATACATGCAAAAAAATGAAGTTGGACCCTACACTACATACAAAATCAACTCAGAACAGATCAAAGGCCTAAACATAAAAGCTAAAACTATAAAACTCTTAGAAGGAAACATAAGGTTAAAACATGATTTGGAATTTGGCAATGGATTTTTGGATATGACACCAAAAACACACAGAACAAAAGAAAAATATACATAAATTAAACTTCATGAAAATTAAAGGCTTTTATGCACAAAAGGACATTATCAACAGAATGAAAAGGTAGCCTGTGTTTGGGAGAAAATATTTACAAATCATTCCAAATTATGTATCTGATAAAGGATTAATATCCAAACTATTAAAGTGACTCTAAAAGTCGCAGGTTCGATTCCCCAGCCAGGGCTCATAACCAGGTTGCAAACCAGGTCTGTGGCTGGAGGCAGGTGAAATACAACCATACATTGAAAAATAATAAGTGACTCCACAACTCAATCACAGCAGATAGCACATTTAAAAAATGGTGTAAAAGCCCTGGCTGGTGGCACAGTGGATAGGTGCCAGCCAAAACCCCAGAGGTGTCTGGTTCGATTCCCAGCCAGGACACATAACCAGGTTGCAAGCCAGGTGTCCAGCCAGGTCTGTGCCTGGAGGCAGGTGAAAGACAACCATACAATATCTTTCTCCCTCTCTGCCTCTCTCTCTTCCCCTCTCTCTAAAAAATAAATAAAATCTTTTAAAAAATTCAAAATTAAAAATGGTGTAGGACTTGAATAGATATTTCTCTAAGGAAGATACACAGATAGCCAATAAAAACATGAAATGATGCTTAACATCATTAATCATGGGAATGCCAATCAAGACCACAATGAAAATACAACTCACACCCTTTAAAATGGCTATGATCAAAAAAACCCAAAATAACAAACCTTGGCGAGGGTGTGGGGATACTGGAACTCGGGTGCACTGCTGGTGAGAATGTAAACCTGTGCCACTGCTGTGGGAAAGGGTGTGGTGAGTCCTCATTGTATTCTAAATCTAGGCTACCAGCAGCCCAGCAATTCTACTTCTAGGCATATATACGAAAGAGATGAAAGCAGGGATTCTAACAGATACTCTGCACCCATGTGCAAAGCAGCGTTGTTCATAATAGCCTTAGTCAGTCATAGGTTAGTCAAGGTCAAGGCAACCCAAGTGTCCATGAACAGATGAATGGATTAAAAAATGTGCTATCTACATACAATGGAATATTATTATTCAGCCTTCAAAAGAAGGAAATTCTGACTCATGCTAAACGTGGATGAACCGTGAGAGCATGGCAAGTGAAATGAGCCAGCCACAGAAGGACAAGTACTGTACGATTCCACTTACAGGAGGTTTCTAGAGGAGCCCGATGCATAGAGGCGGAAGGTGGAGTGGAGCACCCAGTCACCCCGGCCCCAGGGGCCCCCGGGGAGGTGTACAGGGAGGGGAGGCAGTGTAGGGTTCAGGTTGGAGAAAGTTCTGCAGGTGGATGGTGGTGATGGGTGCACAACAGTGGGAATGTACTTACTGCCACAGAACTGTAATAGTGGTTGATACGGTCTTTCATGTTATTTATATATAATAACAGTTTTTTTAAAAAAGGAAAATGCTGAAGGCCATTTATAGTCTGATCACAAACCTTAATATTGGAAGGGGTATATTGCAGGAGAGTTTGATTTATTATTTATGTACCTCAAAATGGAATTTTGTAATCATGATCGAATTTTAATTAAAGATGTAAGAACAGAATGGACTTGTAAAGGAAACAGAGCGGAGAGAGTGAGCCAGTAGGAGATGGGCCAGGGGAGAGGACGGGTCACTGTACGAGGCACCTGTGTCACAAAAGGCAAAGGCGCTTGGTCACCTGGGAGGTCACTGAATGCTGGAATCGATTTCCAACATCACTAGTTTTTACCTCGTGTTTGAGCACCTTCAGTGACGCTCGATGGCCATTTGGCATGTGTTCCCGAAGAACGGACTTCAGAGTAAGCTAAGAAAAGTTGAAGGTCGGTTATGTGGATGGAAACGAGTTGGTTTTGGGAGGGAGTCCCATAGTTCCTTCCAGTTTCTCTCTTGAGTCATTTGCAACGGACAGACACGGGCAGGAAAGGAACCCTATGGAGCTTCTGGATGTTAGTCCTATGCTGGATAAATGTCACCTAGATTCTCAGTTCACTCTCACAACTTCATGAGGTAGACATTTCTGTTACATAGTTGAGAAAATGAGGGTCAGAGAAATTGAGTAACTTGACCAGAGTCACATAGTTAGAAAGTGACACAGCCAGTGCTTGAACATACATTTCTTGGACTTCCAAAGTCCAAGCTCTCTGCATTGCGTCGTGACAGGAGCTGGCTGTATCTGCAGTTCGCATTCTGAGGCATGGATGCTGACAGGCTTTGAGGGTCACGAGTTCTGAATCCTAGGTCCTTCGTCATGCCTGCTTAATTGACTCACTATGGACAGGGCACTTCTCTAAGTCTCAGTTTCCTCAACTACAGAGAAAAGGGGTTTGATTGTTGTCTTTTAGAAATCCGTGACTGTTTCTGAAAAGGAGGATTTAGTGTGTTCCAATGGTGGGCTTTGAAGACCCAATACATTTCTGTGTCAGATGTGAAAAATACTATTTATACTAGGGCATTTTAAAAAAAGATTGTATTGATTATTTTTAGAGAGAAGGACAAGGAGGGAAGGAGGGAGGAAGAAAGGGAGAGAAACATCAATGTAAGGTTGCCTTTCACCTGCCTCCAGCTACAGACTTGGCTGGAGACCTGGCTAGCAACCTGGTTATGTGCCCTGACTGGGAATCGAACCAGCGACCTTTGAGTTCATAAGTCGGCATTTATCCACTGAGCCACACCAGCCATGGGCATTTTTAACTTAATAAAAAAGAGGGAGCCCTGGCTGGTGTGGCTCAGAGGATAAGGCGCCGGCCTGTGAACCCAAAGGTCGCTGGTTTGATTCCTAGCCAGGGCACGTAACCAGGTTGCAAGCCAGGTGCGTAGCTGGAGGCAGGTGAAAGGCAACCATACATAGATGTCTCTCTCCCTCTCTGCCTCTCTCTCTTCCCCTCTTGCTAAAAATAATAAATAAAATCTTTTTTTTTTTTAATATTTTATTTATTATTTTTAGAGGGGGGAAAGGGAGAGAGGCAGAGAGGGAGAGAGACATCAATGTATGGTTGCCTTTCACCTGCCTCCAGCCACAGACCTGACTGGAGACCTGGCTTGTAACCCGGTTATGTGCCCTGACTGGGAATCGAACCAGCAACCTTTGGGCTCTCAAGCCGGCACCTTATCCACTGTGCCACCAGCCAGGGCTAAATAAAATCTTTTTAAAAAATAAATAAAATAAAAAAGGGGGGGTTAGTTTGGGATGGAAATGAATAGCTCAGAGGACTGTCATTAGTTTTCTTGAAAGGGAGGTGGAATGAATTAAATTTTATTTTATTGGAGCATGTAAGCTTTGTTTACCAGTTACCGAGTGTTGAGACTGTGTTGTTAGATAGTGCCACATTCATATTCCCTATGAACCTTTATCTTATCTGTGGGTACCTCGAACCCTATATGGTTTGGGAGCAGTGGTGCTCTGGGTCTTTTGGCAGGGTTTTCCTGAGCCAAAGGTACTTGTTGCTAAGATTTTTTTTTTTTTTTTTTTTTTTTTAATCCTCACTGGAGGGTATGTTTATCAATTGAGGGCAGGGTGTGAGAAATATCCATTGGTTGCCTCCTGTATGCCCCAGCCAGGGATTGAAACCACAACCTAGGTGTATGTGCTGGGACTAGGGATCGAACCTGCAACCTTTCAGTGTACAGGACGATGCTCTGACCAACTGCGCCACCTGGCTAGGGCTGGGATTGGTTTTTGCTGGTAATAAATAGCATATGAAATTTAGGTACTTCAGTTCTCATTGCGTTCCCTTCCATGTCCCAAGTCAAAAATAGGTTTAGTGCTTGAAAACCAGTAACTTTGGCTGCAAAACAAGGTAGTGGAATGTCCTGGGAAGCCTTATTTGCTTTTTTTTCCAGCCACTGTGGTCTAAATCAGCCTTTCCTTCCATTGTTAAATGTGTGTAAGGTAATGTAAAATCCACTCTCAACTGGGATTAAGTTGGTGAAAAATTGTGATTTGTACTACTGCCCAAGTTTCTGTGTATAAAAGGCAGCTTTATTTCTTTCTTTCCTTTGCTTCCTTTAGTACCTAGTGGCAAGAATTTTTGTTCCATTTCTCAGTATTTCTCTTCCCCTTCCATTTTGTGAAATGGGTTTGATTTGTCACAACAGGCAACAGAGTGAGCTTAAAAATTTTTCTTTTAATTGCTTGGTGTAACCCCACTGTGCTTGTCCAGTTTTCTGCACCTGCTCCAGCAAGAGAAGCCAGATAAGAAGTACTCTGGTGACAGAAGCAGGGCTCTTTTGATCGGTAGTGTCCTTAAGTCCTCTTAGCAACTTTCTTTTAACTGTTCTAAAAAATTGCTTAACGAAGTAGTACTTTTGTCTTTCCTGTCAGGTACAGTACTCTGGGTCATTTTAATTTGGAATGGGCAATGTTGGTTAGAAATGATACGGATGATTTTGAGAATGCATTTAAGAAAAGTGGCTTTGGAAATTGTCCTTTCAGCAGGCACCAGTCCATTGCAGTGTTGGAGTCCTTGTCCTCCAATATGAGGTTAGAGGTTATTATCCTGCCTGCAGCCCGCCTACACACTTTTAAAAAAGATCTTCTGGTGTATTCTGGAGTCCTGTAGTTCTTTTTATAGACTTTAGTTATGGCATCAGCCACATTATCTTGTCAGTACCGTGGCCCTGAGCTCCTCAAGGACAAGGATACAACACAGCACTTGTAATAGAGCAGTTGTTCATTCCTGCCCAGTAAATGAGGACTTCTGCTTAAATGAGTCTTCCAAACACAGGGCACACGGGAGCTTCTAAGCATATGGTGGGACCAGTGAAGAATACGTAAGTCAGGTGATATTTCCTTTGCTTCTCCATGTCTGCTGTACACGCATAATCCATCGCAGTTGCCATTTTGGACAGTTACTTCAGGGTCCTCCTGTTACTCTTTCACGTGCTCACCAACTGGAAGCTTAGAAACTGGTTTAATTGCCGTCCTCTGTAGTCAGCCTGGACTCTTGAGGTTATTTGCTTTGTTTTGTTTTGTTTTAAGGTTTTACTTATTTTTAGAAAGCGGAGAAGGAAGAGAGGTAGTGACGGAGAGAAACATCCCTGTGTGGTTGCCTCTCGCACGCCCCCACCTGGGGACCTGACCTGCATGCAGCCCAGGCCTGTGCCCTGAGAGTCAAATCGCAACCCTTTGGTTCACAGGCTGGCACTCAGGCCACTGAGCCGCACCAGCCAGGGCATGGTTGGTATTTTACTTCTTAGGCATTTACTTTGTTTTTGAGCTGCCTGTGCCCAGGCAGAGCCAGTTTCTAACTCTCTCAGTCTTACCAGGTGGCGGTTCTTGCTTACGGGCACACAGCTGTTCGGGGCCTGCTTTCCACTTGAGATTTAGCATGTTGCATTTGTGTCCCATCTGTTCCATTAGCTCGTTGTGAGTCCATCTCTGCTTCGAATGTCAGTTATTTGGACACTTATTAAAAACTCAGATCTGCATGTGATCATGCCTTCCTGAACCAGGGGAGTGTTTCTGTTTGCTAGTTGTCGTGAAGCAGCAAAGGTACTGGGTGTCGAGTTAAGACTTCAGTTTGAAGGCAGCTCAGCCACTGTCAGTAGCTATTTGACCTTGGGCAGATCACTTAATCTTCCCGAAAGCTAGCTTTGTCTTCTGTAAAATGAGGGTGATAAAACCTAGTGTCTGCATTGTGAAGATTGAATAAGATAATGTGAAGGTGTTTTTGCAAGTTTTAAAACATTATGAAACATTGACAGTAGTAACTTTTTTGGTTCTTTTTAGTGCACTAAGTAATGTGTGAATTTTACTTCTTGTTTATTCATACAGTTCAGAGCAAGGGTACCCTCTCAAACTTTCACAGATCTTTACTCTTCTCCCTAGAGGTAACCACTGCTAGAGGTTACAAGTTTGTTGTACATCCTTCTATGTCTGTGCATTTTATGGCTTTTTGTTTGTTGATTTGTTTCAAAGATTTTATTTATTATTTCCAGAGAGAGAGAGAAAGGGAGAGAGGCAGAGAGGGAGGGAAACATCAATGTATGGTTGCCTTTCACCTGCCCCCAGCTATGGACCTGGCTGGAGACCTGGCTTGCAACCTGGTTATGTGCCCTGGCTGGGAATCAAACCAGCGACCTTTGGGTTTGCTGGCCAGTGCCTGTTTACTGAGCCACCAGCCAGGGCCTGCATTTTATGTTTTTATATGCATGTAGAAATGTCTTTTCTCATACTATAATAAGAAACCCCATTGTTTTGCTTTGATTTCTATGACTTAGATAATTTGTAGAGAGTTTACATTTTTTAAAAGTTAAGCCGAGGATGTTGAAATATAATAGTTGATGATACTATTTAATTATTATAATAGAGACTTGAGGTTCTTTCTAGTTTTTCACTATTATAAATTGTTGAAAATTTTTGCGTGTGCTTTTGAGCATATGTGCAAGTGATTCTTTAGATAAAGGCCAAAGATGTGAAATTACAAGAAGGTAAGTGCATTTAATATTTTAATAATTACTGTCAAATTGCTTTCCAAAACAGTGGTCCTAATATAAATTTCTACTGTTAGATGTGAAGATACCTATTTATTCTTCTTACCAGTTTGTGGTACCACTTTTACCAATCTCATGAGTAAAATATATCTCAAATCTGAAAGAATGTTCATAGCATTGTCTGTGAAGTGCAAGGGGAACTGGAAAAATTTAAATATATATTAACAGGAAAATAAGCAAATAAATTGTGACATGTTCGTAAACTAGAATACTAAACAGTAGTCAAAATTAGTGAGTACTGTTGAGTTACAAGAGGAAATTGCTAAAGAATACATACAGAAGGATCCATTTTTATAAACTTCAAAAACATGCAAAGTTGATGTATTTTGAAAGGAGAGGTATATGCATGGTAAAGTCAAAAGTAAAGCAGGCCTTCGTCATCAGTGTCGGCCACTTTCAGAGACGCAGGGGCTTTCTGAGGGCTGGAGACTTCCAATGAGCCTATTTGAGGGATGGGAGGGATGGAAGAGCACCGCTTTGCAAAGGCAAGAGGAGTAACTCCATTTCTTCTGGGACCGCTCTGTGCAGCCTGGTATGTCCATCTTTGCTCTTAAAATTTTTGACAATTCTGGCTTGCAGGGATCTGAAAAGTTTTCTGCATTGTCAAACCCAGTAATATGTTTCAAACATGGATGTTTTCTGGGATTGATGAATCTCTGTTAATTATCCCTTTGGATGTTTTTGATTACTTTCTTAATTATATAATTCCTTTCTCAGACAATCTTGAAGTAGTCACTGTATGAGAAAAATAGGGAATGGTTATTAGAGAGAGAGCTTGATAAAATGGAAAGAACTTACCATGGAAAGTTCCTAAAATGGAGGAGCTTTGGAGTCTCTCAGACCTGGGTTGAAAGTGTGACTTTTCCATTTCATAGCTGTAGCTTATTTTCTCCTCTTCGCTGCTTTCTGTTCCTCTTCCCCTCCACCCCAAAGCTCTGCCTGGTCAGTTGTTCACTGTCTTAATGTTAATATCTTTATTATCATTGTTAAAAATCTGTAGGGGATGATGTTGAAATAAATGTGTAGAGTCCAGAACACACAAGACACTTGTGGATTTCAGAAGGAACCTTGTTCTTTGGTTACAGTCTAAACGTATGTCTCTGCTCTAAAAATTAGTGTGAAAATAGCCAACATTGCCTGTAATTTATATTTAAATAATGGGTTTATTGACAAATGATTCACAGACCATATAAATCTCACCCTTTTAAAGTATTTTTAGTTATTTTTACTGTTTTGGTGGTTTTTAGTGTATAATCATAGAGTTGTGCATTCATCACCACTATTTAGTTCCAGAATATTTTCATTACCAAAAATAAGCCCAGTACCAGTTAGCAGTCACTCCCCATTCTACCCCTTTAGCTTCTGGAACTGCTAATTTGCTTTCTCTTTCATGGATTTGCCCATTCTAGTTATTTCATATAAATGGAATTCTACAATCTGTAACCTTTTTTGTCTCTGGCTGTTTTCACTTAGCATTAATGTTTCAAGATTTCACCCATGTTGTATGGGTACTTCATTCCTTTTTATTCCTTTGGTATGCATTTCCTTAAGGTCTGACGATGTTGAACATCTTTTCACATGCTTATTTGCCATTTCTATATCTTGCTTGGACAACTTCCTGTTCAAACCCTTTACTTATTTAAAATTTGGGTGGTTTCTTTGTTGTTGTAAGAGAGTTCTTCATGTTACATCCTAAATGCAAGTCCCTTACCGGACATAAGATTTACAAAGATTTTCTCCCATTCTGTGGGTCGTCTTTTCGCTTGATCATGTCTTCCTCTTAACCCCCCAGCTTTGTTGCGTTGTAATTGGCATATTACATCATGTAAGTTTAACATGTACAATGTGTTGATTTGATACATTTATATATCGCAAAGTGATTACCACCATAGCTAATACCTGCATCATGTCGTATAATTAAATTAACATTGTGTTTTGTTTTTTCACTTTTGGTGAAAACATTTGAGATGGCTTTTCTTAGTAACTTTCAAGTATATGTATAATACAGTATTATTAACTGTAATCACTATGCTGTACCTTAGATCCTTAGAACTGGTGGTGTCCTTTGAGGAACAAAAATTTTACATTTTGATGAAGTCTAGTTTATTTTTTCCTTTGTCACTTGTGTTTTTGGCATCATACTGAAGAAACTATTGCCTAGTCAAAGGTCAAGATTTACTTTGTTGTTTCTTCTATGAGTGTTATGGTTTAAAGTCTATGATGTATTTGAGTTAATTTTGTATATGGTGTGAGATCACGTTCCAGCTTCATTCTTTTATTGTATGTGTGCATATCCTGTTGTCCCAGCACCATTTATTGAAAATAATACTTTCCTCCATTGATTTTTTTTTGGGGGGGCACCTTTTCAAAAATCAATGTATCAGAACTGCAAGGCTTTATTTTGGGACCATCAGTAGTGTTCCATTGATCTGCATGTCATTATTACAGTTACCCTCATCAATGAACTTTGTAATAAACTTTGAAATCAGGAGGTACGAGGTCTGTCCCGAAACTATCGAGCCAATGTCAATATAATTAAAACAGTTTGCCCTGCAGATACTCTTGGGACAGACCTGACATGAATCCTTTGAACTTTGCTCTGCTTTCTCAAGATTATTCCATCACCTATATGTTTCTTTTGTAAAATCCCCACCCAAGGAAATGTTTATTGATTTGAGGGAGGGGGGGAGGGGGAGAGAGATGTAGAGAATGAAAGAAAGAAAAGAGAGAGCAAGAGAGGGAGAGAGAGGGGGAGAGAGAGAAACACAAGTTGCTTGCCTCCCGCTTGCTCCTTAAAGGTGAGTAAACCTGCAGTCCAGTTACACGCCCTGGCTGGGGATCAACCCTGCAGCCTTTTGGCTTATGTGACGATGCCCCAGCCGTCTGAGCCACCCAGCCAGAGCTGTATAGCTTTTATTAGCTATAATTTTTGCCCTGAGAGATCTAGATTTAACGATTAATTGAATATGAAACACACAGTACAATATACCTTTACAAAAAAGAATATTGAGTCATAAGTAACATGAAAAGTAAGTTATATAAGTAACCTAAATAAATTTTATTTATTTTTAATTTTTTAATTAAAAATTTTAAACAATGGTTTTAGTTATTATTTCCAGAGAGGGAGAAAGGGAGAGAGGCAGAGAGAGAGAGAAACATCAGTGTGTGGTTCCCTTCACCTGCCCCCTTGGACCTGGCTGGAGACCTGGCTTGCAACTTGGTTATGTGCCCTGGCTGGGAATCGAACCTGCGACCTTTGGGTTTGCGGGCTGGCGCCTTATCCACTGTGCCACCAGCCAAGGCTAACCTAAATAAATTTTAACATACAAGATCTGTCTGGAAAAAAGACCAACCATCATTAATATAATGAGAACAGCTTGTGCAATATCAATGTAACCTGGCAGCCAGAGAGAGTGAACTGGAATACACATGTGTGAACAGTGATGACTCCACTGTGCTAGCCAGTGGGGGTGGTAGATGCTGTTGAATAAGCATGTGCACTGTGTGGCCGTTGCATTCAAAATGACCGAGTGAGTAGAGCCATGAACCTGCATCAGATTTGGGGTTAAGCTTGAACGTTCCTCCAGGGAAACTATTCGGATGATTCAGAAAGCCACCGCTATGGGAAACAGGTGATTGGCAGCTTCATCATGACAATGTCCCTGCTCAGGTATCATGTCTCGCGCAGTTTTTTGGCATAACATCAGATCACCCAGGTGACTTAGCCCTTGTACAGTCCAGGTTTAGTGCCCTGCAACTTCTGGCTTTTCCTAAAACTAAAATCACCTTTGAAAGGGAAGAGATTTCAACTGATGAGATTCAGGAAAGTAGGATGGGACAGCTGATGGTGATTGGGAAAACTCCGTGACATCCCGGGGTGCCTACTTTGAAGGGGACCGAGGCAGCATTGTGCTATGTACTGTGTTTCTTGTATCTTCTTCAATAAATGTATCTATATTTTTCATATTACACAGTTGGATCCTTTCTGCACAGACCTTGTATATACATGTTAGGAGTTACTTGAGCCTCTGAGATGATACAGAGTGGTAGAGGAAGTCTGGAACAGAGGTAGAATTTCATCCAGATTTAAGAGAATTGAAGGATCAACCAATGAATGTGTAACTAGTGAACAACAAATTGATCAGTTTCACAATATTTAAAAGAACAGAAGGAAAGCAGATTGGCAGATGGGGGGCCGGGGGGTGCAGCTAAAACATTTCCAGGTCAAGAGGTAGTTCCAGTTGTGCGGTACTCGGCCATGTTCAACCACAGGACCTGGGGAAATGTGTGGGTATTTTGCACTGACCTGACGTTAGGACAGCGGCTGGCTTTTAGTGAGTCGGGACTGGGGCTGCTCCAGTCCCCAGCATGAGGTTAGGGAGGGCTCTTCCCCAAGTCCCAGTGGCTCCCTCATTGACAGATACTGGGAAGGACACAGAGTTAGCTGTATAAGTAGGAGAATAGTGTTTATAAGTAGTATTTGTAAGCAGTTACTGATTTTCCGGAGTTTTTTTGCCATTGTAGAAGCTGAACTGGGAAGAATGAATGTCGTTAGACAGAGTGGAATAAAGCAACAGAACAACTTAGGATCTAGTGCAGGAATTTATATTTGACCAATTTGGATTTTCATTTTTCTTAACATGTTTTTGTCTTATGTTTTTCTTTTCTTTCTCTTAGAACGAGCCTCTGACCCCGGGTTATCATGGATTCCCAGCACGGGACAGCCAGGTTGGTATCTGCTATTTATGACTCAGATGATGTTTATGTATACATGTGTGTGCTTGTTTTATCTAAGGATGCTGTAATAAAGAGCATTTCCTGAAATTATTTATTTTAGAGAGTGACATGGTTAATTTCAGCAATGAATTTATATTTAACATATAAATAAAGCATATAGAGTGGACCAAAAGTAGGTTTACAGTTGTTCATATAAAAATACAATAATAAATAATAATACAAGAATAAATTTCACATACAGCTGTAAACCTACTTTTGCCCACCCTATATTTTTAATCTTAAAAGTATTGTAATCACCTTATTAAAATAGTGGCTATTATAGGGGGAAAACCACCCAAGCGCAATCATAGTTGCTTTTAATTTTTTTCCGCTCCAGGTTATATCATAGTTTTAAACCGGGTTTTCTTGATGCCTCACAATTCTGAGTGCTGGACTTGTCTCTTTGTTCTCTGTCACTTGGGCCCTGCTCGCACAGACTTCGTGAGTCCTGCAGTGATCTGCAACATGAAAATTCCATTCTCCCCCCGGGGAGTTCTGCCTTCTGGTTTTAATCAGGGAAGGCTGGCCTGAGAGGGGGAGTTTCTGCTGTCTTTCTTTGTTAGATAGGAAGGACGACTGGAAAAAGCCCAGGCCCTACTGTGGTTTAGAGCAGAACTGCCTCCTCCGAGACATCCTCTGTGTGGTTTAGGTGAGTGTGTAAAATCCTTCCCTCTCTTTTGCTACTCGAAGCTTGGAGCAATGAGGCCGAAGCAGAGTTAGGGCAGAAGAATGGGTGAGGCGGCCTCAGAGAGATGTGGGACTTAAGCCTCAAGCCCCTGAATGTGCCTTCTTGCTGTTTGGGGATATTGGTATCAGTTCTTTGAGAAACTTGAAAGGGTAATTCCTAGAAATATTGTTGAATGCTTATCCACCATTTCTTATATAGAGTTGTCAAAAAAGGTGCCACCATTATTAGGCTTGTCCAAGGGATAAGTATCATCAGAATGCTAAGTCAAAGCTGACATACTTCTCTTTTCCAGAAGTGAATTGAATCTCACCAAAGCCCCTGAAGCCGATTTCTAAAGCTAGGACAGCCCCACAATCAGTAATCACCTCTCTGGGGAGCCTTCCAGATGAGAGAGTATTTGCCCATTTCTTGCCCTTTGGGCGCTGGGCTAGCATCAGAATGGCCCTAGGTAGGCAATGGAGAACAAGGAAGAGAGAAAATATTCTCTCTCTATCCATCCTCCTGTGGGACCATCACTGTTGGAATTTAAGAGGTCTCTGTGACAGTGTTTGGTAAAAGGTATGATCATTTACCACAAATCTAAAGAGAATATCTAGGGTTTTTCTTTCTTTCTCATTCATGGGTTTGCCTCAGACCTTCAGTAAGCTGTGAAATCTGAGCCTTTGGTAGTAGTACGACATCCTGTCCAGACATCAGAAAAATGTTGTTGCCTGGAGACCTAGCTCTCAAGATTCTGAACTGAGTTAGGTCTAAGATTGGGCTTTGTCATTCAAATATTTAGCAATTCTTGTATTTGTTGGGCAGTCAAGTCAAGGTCTGTGGGCTACTTTGAAGGAGCAGCATTTTCTGGTTCTGTACTTTTCACCTGTGACTTTAAAGTATTAGGAATCAAGGTCAGTCTTTTAACATAGTTTGGCATACTAATACAAGCATTTAATTATTTATAAAGTGTTGCCTATTTTGCATATAGGCTGATTTTAAATATAGGAAGATAAAACTAATTGAAGCCTGGGGCTAGACTTCCTGAGTTTAAAAGAAGCTAACGGGGCGCTGGATTGTACATAGAAAGCTGTGTTCCTCCTGTGAGGATTACTGATCGATAAGGAGCCAAGTGCAAGGAATTAAGAGGAATTTGTTAAAGCACAAAAAGTAGAGTATTTGCCTGGAACTATTTTATTTTTCCTTTCTTTTGCAGCAGGAAGCCACCTCTAACCTATATATTCATCCCTCACACTGTCTCTCCTGTAGGCCTGTGCAGACCCTTGGCTGTGGTTAAAGCTGCTCATTTACTTTGGGGGACGTTCTAAATAGTGACAGGTTTGTTTAGCTTATTTCTCTGGGCCTTATTTTGTCCTGTGGCTAAAATCTCTGAATTTGAGATCTTAGATAACACAAATAGGCAAACATTGCCTAGCTGCTCGTTGTATTTGATGAATACAGAATCCAAATGAGTACACCTAATTAATGCACCTAACCTTGTGAACCCTCCCTTTGTGCTCTGAGAGTTAGGGGGGATTTATCGGAGGAACCCTGGTCTCTGAGAGGCTGAGCGGGGCAGACACCAAGCATGTGAGCTCTACCTCTCTCCCCAGAGGGGTTTGGCTCAGCGAATCCAGGAGCTGGGGCCTGGGGTGAAGGTGAAATTAATTGTGTGTTGTTATTTGTGTTTTAAGAACTCCTTTGCTGTTCCTTTCTGGATAGATAGGAGCCATCGCCAGGCAGGATTTTTTATCAGCATCTACTGGTGTTTTTAAATGAAATAATGACAGGTTGTTGATTGGTGCAGCGCACTTTCATCACAGTTTTCTCATCTCATCCTTACAACCATCTTTTGAAGTAGGTAGAGCAAATACTCCCTTTGGAAAGATAAGGAAACTGAGGCACACAGAGATGAAAATGATTTATCCAAGGTAACAATGCAAATTAGTAGCTGAATAAGAACTAAAATTTGTCTTCATTTGTTGAGGGCCCTTTCTTGTCTACTGGGAGTTGCCGGCTCACCCAGGGAAAACCTGCTCACTCAGTATCACGTTTGGGGGCTTGTAGACCCGCTGACACGCCACCCTAGGTCTGGGAGCCTGTGACCCTTGGGCAGAGATGATTACTCCAAGTTCATTAGCATCAAGTAGACTCACAGTTCACTGTTTTAGTGACCCCTTTCATCCTGTTAAGAAGTTCCTGGTGGCCCATTTGAATTAAAAGCCTGTGACAGAAAGGAGGGAAAGAAAGTACCAGCCACCTTGCAGAGGTTTTGCTTTTCTATGCAAGCCCACCTTGGCCTTCTTTCCCAGCCAGTGAACAAGCTTGATGGGATGGTGAGCCGTGGCTTCTGTAACAACTTGAAGCACCCAGCCTGCGCACGGGTCTCCTTTATGGAAGCGGGAGAGCCAGCCATTGATGCAGACGTTCAGAGGTGAAAATCAGCTCAGAAAGCTGTTTCCTGAGGCTCTGCGGGGCTTTAGGGTGATGATACGATGCCGTGGTTTAGATTCCTAGATGACTGTTTCTTTGTGATTTCTGTGTATATGAGTTCACAAGTGTTGATGAAGGCTGGAATATTTTGTGGGTTTGTAATCGGTTTTAAGTGAGAGACTATCTGTGCGCCTTAGCTCCAGAGTCGGTATATAGGAGGCGGCTGGAGTATAGGAGGCGGCTGGAGGCAACCACCTGATCAGGCTTAGCTCCACGTAGCCACCTGCTGCCTGCGGCGGGGTGTGTGTGTGTGTGTGTGTGTGGCTTTCGTGGGGCTCCGGGAGTGTACAGTGGGAACCCCAAAGCCAGCCCCTTGCTGCCTCTCTGTGCCTCACCTTTATGACTGATAGAATTAGGGCAACCTTATAATTTATCGCTCAAGTTGGGCCAATTTTGATAGTGAAAAGGGATGCATGGCCACTGTAGCCATAAAGAGGGAGTTAGTCTCCTCCTAAGTGGAGGGTCAGGAGGAGGGGCTCTGGCACCTACGAACACTGGGCAGGATTTGAGGCAGGAGGTGACAGCACAGACTCTTGGTTGGGGTCCAGTGTTGAGTCAGCTATGGAAATGAGAGTGTTAGTAAATTATATTTCATAAAAACAAATATTTGTAAAGTACTTGATCACTTACAAGGTGGGCTTCCCTGTATGATGTTTTGATCTTCACCATAGCTCTGCCGGGTAGGTTGGGGTTTTTCACCTGTATTTACAGATAAGAAAAACCAAAGCAGAGATTTTTAAACGTAATTCCCAGCGTCACATAGGCAGTACCTGACAGAATTGGGCCTGAACCTTGGGTTTGCGGCCTCCACACCTTGTATTTCCCTTTGCGTTCTCCTGTCGGGTTTGCTCTTTGCGCTGGGGGCCCTTGCTGGTGTGTCAGGGTAAGGTAGATGGAGTCTTTGGAGAAGATGGCAGCCTAAAAAGCCTTCGTGTGATCAGGAGGTCCCTAAATAACTTATTTTTGTTAAGTTTTCTTTCTTATTTGTAGAATAGCTTATGGTCCACAATTTATCTTTCTGTATTTTAAATATAAAGAAAAAAATGAATGTTGCCAAGCTTTGTATTCGATTAAAATTTTTTTTTTTTTTTTAATTTTAAAAAGATTTTATTCACTAATTTTAGAGACAGGGGCAGGGAGGGAGGAAGAAAGGGAGGGAAACATCAACGTGTGGTTGCCTTTCACCTGCCTCCAGCTATGGACCTGGCTGGAGACCTGGCTTGCAGCCTGGTTATGTGCCCTGGCTGGGAATCGAACCAGCGACCTTTGGGTTCGCAGGCTGGTGCTCAATCCACTGAGCCACACCAGCCAGGGCCTCTCTACCAGATTTTTTCAAAACTAAGTCAGTGGCTCCTTAAACTTTTTTCCTTTTCATTTTTTAAAATTCTGTTGAAAAGCCACAGGATGGACTTGTTCAAATGATCCACAGTAACAAAGTGGGAATAGCTAAGGAGATGTTTAAGTTGATAGATGTTGCTTACACAGTTAGAGATTTAAATTCAGAGCGGCAGCAGAGGACAGATTTAAAATGCAGGGAATATGTTTTTTTCTGAAGTACTTTTTGTCTCAGTAATTTTTCTTTCCTTTTTCTAACTAGTTCTTCACTTTATTCCTAGAAAGGACTTTATTTTAATCCAATTTTTGTAAATCAACTTTCAGGAATTTTAGTTATTTTGGTTTGGGGCCATGGATAGTAGGAAATATATTTTCTTTTATACTCATTTGGTTTGGTGGCAAAGAAATAATGGTTCCTTTTCTTCTCTTGGGAAGAGTTAGAATGAAAAATATAGTGAGGGTTGTTCAAGTATTTTTCCATCTTAAAAAAGATAGCAGCTGCTAGTAACCAGTTCCATCCTGAGTCATTGTGTGCACACACATCTGTGTGAATATAACTTAAAATTCATCTTAGCAGGTAATACTTACTTCTACTATGTTCTGAGCACTGTGGTATTTTCCATTCTATTTCATTCCATTTAAAAATTGGTGCAACCAACAGTTGATTGACCAGAATTGGTTTTCTTCCTGGATTCACTAATAAATTGCAATGTGTAGTTTGCAAACCAAAAGCTGATATTGTCGTCCTTAAAAATGTAGCCTTAGCCCTGGCTGGTGGCTCAGTGGATAAGGTGCCGGCCTGCAAACTCAAAGGTCGCTGCGTTGATTCCCAGCCAGGGCACATAAGCAGGTTGCAAGTTGGGTCTCCAGTCAGGTCTGTAAATAGAGGTAGTTGAAAGGCAACCATACATTGATGTCTCTCACCCTCTCTGCCTCTCTCCCTTCCCCTCTCTCTGAAAATAATAATAAATACAGTCTTTAAAAAGTAAAAGCCTTAAAGAGACCTCATGCCCTTTGGCCATCACTCTCCTACTCCCTGTCCCTTTATCCCAGCCTAAGGTAACCACTGTTCTTCACTTCCGTGAATTTGCCTATTCTGGACATGCCATAGGAATGGAATCAATCATACAATGTCTGGTCCTTTTGTAACTGGCTTCTTTCACTTTGCATAGTGTTTCCAAGGTTCTCCATGTTGGAGCATGAGTTGGATAGGGGAGCCTACTGCCTGCCTCTGGAATTCCAGCTTCTCCAGCTTACAGTTGGCTTCAGCCCCACTGGCTGTTCTTTTCATTCTTGAACACGGCAGGCTTGATCCCCAGCTTCAGGCCTGTGGAATCACTGTCTCCTCCACCTTCAAATTTGTGGCGACCTTCACCCAGATGCATGTTCGGACCACAGGCTTACTCCTCAGAGGAAGCCTTCTCAGACTGCACCAACATACGTAACCTGCCTGTTCAGCTGTAGCTTCTTCACGTTTCTAGTCATTATTTGAAATTACCTAATGTGAGTGCTTGATTGTCTGTTTCTCCCACTAAAATAGAAGTTCTGTTGCGACTTTGCTTAGGGCAGAGCCTGGCACGTAGGAGATCAATAAATATTTGTTGAATGAATGCATGGACATTGTCCTCAATTTACTGCTAATAAGCCTTTAAAGGTTTTAAGCAGGGAAGTGACATGATCTGCTTAACATTTTTAAAAACAACATTCTGGTTGCTGTGAAGAATGAGTTTAGGGGCCTCCCTGCCCCCCGCACCAATTTCAAGCCCAGACTGTCTAGCAACAAATTTGTCATCTGCTGTGTTTCATATCGATCCCAGCTAGAACTTAGTTGTTGAAGGAGAAGTTCTGTCCCGTCCCGTGCTCCCCCCGCCCCCATGCGGCAGACACTAGATAAAATGACTGGTTCAGAAGCAAGATATTTCACACCCCTTTTGTATCTTACAATCTAATCTTCTTACTGGCCCCTCTTTTAACTAAAAATACTTTTGACTTGCTTTTAAACCACAGGAAGTATGAAGCCCCTCCGTTTTTCCCACTAGGTTGTCTTGAGCCCCACTTGGGGATTCACACCACGTTTATTCAAAGGATTGCTTCTCTCCAGTACCTGACGGGTGCTTGGTGTCCTGTGGGGTTTCCTAGCGCCCTCTAGTGGGTGAAGGGCTCAAAATGGTGCGTGTTCTCCAGCCCTTTTCTCAAACCCTGTTATCAGCTCAGGCTTAGCTTACACACTTTCCCTCCTGGAAAAGACCATTGCATTTCTGCTGCTGCGTACAGCTGAGTATTTAAGTAACATGCTTATTCTACTGTTTCTTGATGTATCGATTTTAGACATTGTCCTTTGGTTTCCTGATATTGACAATGAGAAATCAAGTTTTACAGACACTCTCCTCCTTTCAAATGAAGACATCTTTTTTGTTGTTGTTAGGTTAGGGTTTATTACTGACTTATGATGGCATAATAATTATATTATGAATATGTAAATATTCTTGTAGTTGAACCATAAAATATTATGATTACATTCCCGTATATATTTTTATTTTCCCTGGAGTTATTAAATATATACATAAATATACAGGAAAAGTATATGTATATATTTAGTAGTTTTTTAAAAGGCACTATATGAATTTCATACCATAAAATTCACCCATTGTGTAAGTATACTTATTCAGTGATTTTGTTAAGTTTATAGAGTTCTGCCACTATCACTACAGTCCAGCTTTGGAACATTTCCATTTGCCCCCGTATTCTTTTGAATTCTTTTTCAGCCAGTTTCTACTTTCACTCCATCCTTAGGCAACCACTGATTGGCTTTCGTACTCCATAAAATTGTCTTTTCTGGACACTTTAAGTAAATGGAATTATATGTATGTATGTAGTCTTGCGTGTGACTTCTTTTATTTGGCATAATATTTTTGAGGCATGTCCATGTAGCAAGTATCACTACATCATTACTTTTTATTGCTGAGTAGTAATGCATTGTGTGGATGTAGCCATTTTATTAATCTGTTTACCAGCTGATAAATACATGGACTGTTTCCAGTTTGGCTATTGTGAATAATGCTTTTATGAACATTTACGTACAGGCTTGTGTGGGCATATATTTTAGTTTCTTTTGGGTTGATTTCTAGAAGTAGAATTGCTGGGGTTTATGGTAAGCTCGTGCTTAACTTTTTTTTTTTAATTTTCGCCTATAGATATTATTCGTGATTATAGAGAGTGGGAGGGAGGGGTTAGGGGAGGGAGGCACTGATGTGGGAGAAACATTGATTGGTTGCCTCCCATTTACACGCTGGTGATTGAACCAGCAACCCTTTTTTGGTGTATAGGACAATGCTGCAGTCAACTAAGCTCCCAGCATTGCCTGCTTAACTTTTTAAGAAACTGCCAAACTATTTTCCAAAGTGGCTTGGTTTTATCTACCTTTCTGATTGTAGCAGTTGTGTGGTGGTATCTCACAGTGGTTTTAATTTGCATTTTCCTGATGATTAACAATTAGGAGTACATTTTCATGTCTTATTATTGGCCATTTACATGGCTTCTTTGTTGAGACTTGTGTTCAAGTCTTTTGTCCGCCTTTTTGGGGTTTGCTTATCCTCTTACTGAGAGTTATGTTTTTGAGATAAGGTATCTTTGTCAGATTTGCAGTTTGTAAATATTTTTTCTCAGTTACCAGATTTTGCAAGACAGATCTTTCCTCCTTGCCCCAATGAAACAGAACAATTTCCTAAGTTTGGGTAAATACTGTGTAACTACCATATGAAAGAGATGGTGAAAATAGGCATTGACTGTCTCTCTTCCGGGCTAGTGATTGCTCCAAGGAAGATGGCAGGTGTATTGTGGCTCTGTCTTTGGCTGGCTCAGCCTTCTCCAGATACTTAGTGACAGGCATGTTTGGGCAAGAAAGCTCTTCATGTAGTCAAGACAAATTTTTTTTTTTTTTTTAAATTTTATTGTTGTTGTATTACATCCATCCCCTTTTTGCTCCCCTCTGTCCCCCCTCCCACCCACCCATTCCCCCCAAAGTCAATCCCACCTGTTGTCCATGTCCATGGTTCCTTTATACTAGGTTCTTGTCTAAGCTGCTCCCCTTCTTTGCCTCTACCTCTCCCTCCCCCCTACCCCGTTCCCCTGACCACTGAAGGCCTATTCCTTGCATTCATATACTTGGTTCTGTTTTGCTTGTTGTTAGTTTTGTTCATTATTGTCCCGTAAGAGGTGAGATCATATGATATTTGTCAAGACAAATTATGCTGCGTTCTGCACATTCTAAGGCATGTGGTTTGGAAGAGGATCAGCACGGTTCATTGGCTTTAAGACACTGTAGCTTCCATGTAAGACTTTCATAGAACTATCTCTGTAGACACATCTACACCATAGCTGTATACCCAGCCACCCACCCCTGGCCTTTGGGCTTAAACGTCAGCTCTGCCATTGCAGACAATGTGACTTTAGGCAAGTTTTCCGTTTCTCAGCCTAGTCTCTTCATTCATAAAATCGGAATAATATGTACTCTGAAAGGCTGTTGCAGGATTAGAGATAACATGTCAGTTTCCAGGCATGTCATGGGGTCAGTAACTCATGTTTCTCATTTATTTTATAGAAAAGAGCCCTTTGGGAAGCTTTATAAGGAAACGATTAGTTCCTGCAATCTTTGTCTGTTTCCTCATTCTCTTTGATTCTTAGTTACTCACCTCCTGAAATGAATTGTACCTGTAGATTTAAAATTTCTAACTCAGCAATATAGCTTTGCCGTATTTTCAAGAAAAATGTCTGTATGAGGGAAATGAAATATGTGTGTGTTTATTTACCCAACTCCTCACAGATCTGGGCAGTGTCAATCGAAAGAAAGGCATTTTTGAGGCTTTTATGACTTGAACAGAATCAGGTCCAGACTGAGCCAGACAGCCAGGTCTCTCCAAATGCACCTGGCCCGTGGTTACCATTTGCACATTTCTCCTGCTCTGCATGTTTCCTCACAGCCCTTCAAATATCTGTCTTGGATATTTATTTCTTCCTGGTGCCTTTTGTTAAAATATTTCTCCTTTTCCCAGCAAAATTCTCAGCTTCCCTGGCCACAACCTAACCTCCTTTATGAAATGTTTCCTAATTGCCTCTAATCATTTGAACTCATTTAACACATCGTCTGTGGCAGGAGCATTTGCATAAAGTTTGGGTTGAGTGAATTTGGGAAATACTGTTATCACCATGAGCAAAATGTTTAATTTTTCTAAGACTCACTGTTCTCTGTGAAAGTGAGGGTAATACTACTTAACTTTTGTAAGGTGGTTGTAAGGATTAAATTTTTTTATATTTCCTAGGTGGTGGGTGGGGAGGGGGACAGAGGGGGACAAAAAGGGGATGGATGTAATACAACAACAATAAAATTTTAAAAAAAGAAATAAAGAAAAAGCCCATTGAATTAAAAATTTTTTTTCCTAGGTCAAGAGTGACTTTTGTTTGAAGCAGTGATGTCCTCATCTCTGCCTTTGGCTTTCCGTGAGACCCACAAGGCCCCTCACCTTTGGGCCCAGGTTTCTTCTTTGTATTTAAAGAGTTCTTTGGGCTCAAATGGGTTTGATTTTGAGGTTCTTGGGAGTGCTCTGCTTTGTTGTGGAAATAAAAGGAGGTTTTATCCCTTAACTTCTTACCTCTGAATCTAGCAGGACTGCTGTGGATGTGTGGGTAGCTGAGTGACTCCAGCCAGGAGCATAGAAGAAGGTTTGGCTTTTCTTCTCACCACTCTTCTCAGTACCTGGTTCCTTTGGCACATCCTGTCTCCTAGGCCCCAGTTTGACTTCTTCCCTATATTTGCCTCATTTTGCTCAGCTTAGGGTCATTGTGGGTTTTAGCTGTCACAACAGTTGGTATTCAACTCTTGACCCAGTTTGCTTCAGTATTTGGTAAATGGAGAGGTCGTAACTTCACTGTTTAGCTTTCTAGAAGAATGATCTAAAACTACTTATATAGGCAATTGATTTATATGATAATGAGCTTTTACTGTGACCATCAAAAAGGGTTCCCTGACCAGTTTGTTAATCACTGGGACTATTTACAAAGGAAAATTGTAGAATTTCATTTATGAGCAATTTTCAAAATGAGGAGCTTTATCTGTCTAGAACTGCTGAGGGCTGCAGGTGGTTGGTAGGCTGTATTCTTGCCATAGCGCTCCGCGCAGCAACAGCAGACGGTACCCTCACAGCCTCCCCTGGCTGCCATGCACTCTGAAGGCGCTCAAGGTATCTCCTCAACCTTTTATTCAGCAGACAGTCATCTAAATCGTTTGACATCAATCTGTCCTTCGACAAATGATTTAGAATGAAACCACTAGTTAAGTAAAAGGTAAGACAGAAGTCTCATAGTTAACAGACAATATAGTTATGTGTTTCCATTGTAAATATTTTTGTTAGTAGCATTAGCTGTACACACTACACTGAACCAATTCAGGGTTGATTGAGAGAGGCAGGGAGATACAACAGGTGACTGAAGCTTTTTGTTAGAAAATTCGGTGCCACCAGAAAATAATTCCAGCAAATTCCGTAATATCATACATTTAAACAAAGACATAGTTCCGATCTCAGTGGGATCTTAGTACTCCGCGTAGCCTTTACCTGCCAAAAACTCCTCAGGGGACATTTCAGGCCTTCCACGACCTGGCCCCAATCTCTTTCCTCTAGGTCATGTAAGGCTTTAGATTATGGAGCAGGACCGTTTAGCTTTGAAATTAATTCTAATTTTTTTACTTATGCTATTTTCCACATTTAAATATAGTCTATCTTTTGAATCCCATTTTAAAACAATTTTTTAAAAGATTTTACTTATTTATTTTTAGGACAGGGGAAGGAAAGGGAGAGAGAGGGGGAGAGAAACATCAATGTGTGGTTGCCTCTTGTACATCCCAGCTGAGGACCTGGCTCTCAACCCAGGCCTGTGCCCTGACTGGGAATCGAACTGGTGACCTTGGGGTTTGTAGGCTGGTGCTCAGTCCCCTGAGCCACACCAGCCTGGGCAGAATCCCATTTAAAATGCTGCTTCCACCCTGGCTGGTGGCACAGTGGATAAGGCGCCGGCTTGCGAACCCAGGGGTCATTGGTTTGATTCCAGCCGGGGCACATGGCCAGGTTGCAAGCCAGGTCTCCAGCCAGGTCCGTGGCTGGAGGCAGATGAGGGGCAGCCATGCGTTGATATCTCTCTCCCTCTCTGACTCTTTCCCTTCCCGCTTCTCTAAAAATAATGAAATAAAATCTTCAAAAAAAAAAATGCTGCTTCCTCCATGAAGCCTTGCCTGATGCACTTATTTGGGAATAGACTCTTAATATCTGTTGAACTTCTAAGCACATTCTTTCTACTCTGTCCTGAGACCTTACTGCTGGCTCAGGTTACGGTGAACAGGTTTGCTGATCCACACAGCTCTCTGAGAACAAGGAAGCTGTCCTGCTTCATATTCTTTTATGCTTGGCACAAAGTAAATGCCTGGTAAGAATTTGGAAAAGGGACAGATTAAAAAGTAAACTTATTTTCAGCCTTCTTGAAATACAGAACCTACTCTGTTGGGATTTTTTCCTGTGGACAAAGGGGAAAAATGGTTCAGACTTTTGCTAGGTTTTTTTTGAATTTGCTTTTCCCAAATTATAGGAAATATTAATACTTAAGAAGCTAGATATCTAATCTTCAGCAAGAGAGAGCCTCTTACAAGTGTAATGGGTTTGGTCAAGTGGGCAGCAAATGTAAATCTGTCATTTTATGGATCCAAAAAAGGCTCTCAAAACACTCAGTAAATGTCCTGGTTCAATTAGTAGAGCTTTTCAACAGGGGACTGACTGCCTGTGTATCTCCCATTATTATGAGGGTCTTTCATTGTTTCTTTTTTTCTTTCTTTCTTTCAGATTTTATTATTTTTAGAGACAGGGGAAGGGAGAGAGGCAGAGAGGGAAAGAGACATCAGTGTATGGTTGCCTTTCACCTGCCTCCAGCTGCGGACCTGGCTGGAGACCTGGCTTGCAACCTGGTTGGAGACCTGGCTTGCAACCTGGTTCTGTGCCCTGGCTGGGAATCGAACCAGCAACCTTTGGGTTCCCAGGCTGGCACCTTATCCACTGTGCCACCAGCCAGGGCTGTTGTTTCTTTAGAGGGCTGTTAGCTTATGTTGTCACAAGCTCTGTGGTGTCATGTGGAATCATCTCAGCTAAAGATGCTTCTAAGCTTCCTAATTTTAGTATTTTGTTATTGATGCAGGGGACTCATATATTAATTCTAGCAGGTGTGTCTTAATTTCAGAGTAACAAGGGGGGAGTCCCCATGAAAAGAGAGCACACATGAATTGAACACTGATTATGTGCCAGGCCCTGTATTTAGCTAGTGTTATTTTATTTCATCCCATTTTGCAGCTGAGGAAACCAGTTCTGGGAGACTTAAGTTGTTGCCCAGGGCTGTGTAGCTATTAATTGGGGAAGCTGGGTTTTAAATCTGAATGTGTTAGATTTCAAAAATTATTCTCATCTTTTCAATAATTTTTAAAATTTTCACCACGATGGGTGTGGTTCGGTAGGTTGAACATTGTTCTGCAACTGAAGGGTTGCCGGTTAGATTTCTTGTCAGGGCCCATGCCTGGGTTGTGGGCCAGGTCCCCAGCTTAGGGCACGCAGGAGACAAGCAGTCGATGTTTCTCATCCCTTCTCTCTAGAAATAACAAGTAAAATCTTTAAAACAATAGTTATTTTCATTTTTAATTTGCAGTTGACATACTAGATTACATTACTTTCAGGTGTACAGCATAAGCGATTAGGTATTTATATAACTTAAGAAATTATCACTCTGACACATAGTTACTACAACATTATTGACTATAATTCCTGTGCTGTACTTTACACCCCTGTGACTGTTTTTATAAGGGGCAATTTGTATATTTTCATCTCTTCCTATTTTTTACCCACCCTCTCAACTCTCCTCCCATCTGGCAACCATTGTGATTGCAAATTTGATGATATTTCTTCTGTGCACATGTCTTACTTATTTACTTTTACTTGAATGCTCCAGTTTTTTTTCACATTTTACCTGCATGTTTGATTTTTCCTTGGTCAACAACAATCTTATTTCACTATTTGCACACCTCCCCAGTGTTTTGCTGAGCTGATGATTCTATATTCTGTAGTGCTGTATAGTTTATATAATGCTTTCATGTTCTTTCTCATTTGATCTTGGTGAGATGTCAGCATGACCTGTATTCTGGGGGTTAGTCAGAGTTTTCGTCTCCATTGGATATAAGCTTTCCAGTTTTGTGAGGAATTTGCCAAAGGTGGGCAATCGATGGACTAGAGAGCTTAGGTTTTTTTTTGTTTGTTTGTTTTAAGATTTTATTTTTAAAGAGAGAGGAAGGGAGGAAAAAGGAGAAGGAGAGAAATGTATATGCATTACTATGCATATACAGAAGAAGTACATAGGTCATCTGCCTCTTGCATACCTGAGCTGGGGACCTGGCCCACAACCCAGGCATGTGCCCTGACTGGGAATTGAACTAGCATCCTTTCCCTTCTCTGGCAGGCATTGAATCCACTGAGCCACACCAGCCAGTACTAGAGCTTAGCTTTTCTTTTGAAGAGGTATGCTGACCATCAGGCTCCATTTTAAAACAGAAAATTCCTTTTCTCAAATTATATGTACACAATATATAAAAAATGTAAGTGAGGTGTTCCTAGTAGAAAAGATGTGGAAGGCCTGAGTAATGATCAGACAGGCCTGGATTCAGATTCTAAGTTGGGTCTGATTTTTCACCTCTCTCATCTCTTAGGCTTGGTTCCTCGTGTATAAAATGGGAATGTTTTTATAGGATTGCTGGTAAATAGTAACTAAAACCCACGTACCAGTGCCTAGCAGAGTGCCCTCTGCTGCGCTGGAAGAGCAATGCGGGCGCCAGGCAGGGCCCCTGTGGGACGGGGTGGGGGGTTCACCCCTGAGCCGGGGCCTCCACAGAGCTCATAACCAGCTCTCCGACCTGACCGAAGGGCCACGCGTCACATTACCAATCATTTACAGCAGGGATGGGCAGACATTTTCTGTAAAAGATCAGAGAGAAAATATTTTAGGCTTTTGGGCCCTGCAGTGTCTGGTGCAGCTACTCAGTGCGCTGCTCTGTGAAGGAACATGTAACGAAATGAGCCTGGCCGTGTCCTAACAAGGCTTTTATTTGTGGGCACTGAAATTGGAATTTCATAAAAACTTCACATGCCATGGAATAGTATGCTGCTTTTGCTTCCCCTTCCCAGCCATTAAAGTCTTCGTTGTGCTTGCCTTGGCAGCATGCACACGAAAAAGGAATCTCGGCTTACAGTCTGTACCTGGGCCGGTGCGTGGGTTGCGTGAGGAGAAGCCACAGGCTGGATGTGGCCCGTGGCCAGAGCTCACCAGCTCCTGAGTTACGTTACTTGTTGGTAACCAGTGCAGTTTTGAACCTGTGAAGATTAACTTATAAAATGATTGCTATTAAGGAAGTTTCAATAGTAGGAAAGGCTTAATTTTCACAATAAAAAAACGAGTAAGATTTTTTTTCTCCCTCTCCTCTCAGGAATAGTTACATGTTCTTTAGTTTCTTTACCCTTTATGAAGTGGTTAAGATGCAGTTATCCTTGCCTTGGTAATGACTAAATGAAAACAGTTTCTGAATAATACAGTGGAAAGACCATGAGTCATGTGAGAGTCAGGCAACTTGGCCTTGTCACTAATTCTGTGACTTTGTCTGTCACTTTACGTTTTGGGGTTCTTCGGTTTCCTCATAGAAGTGAGGAAGTTGGGGATGATCGCCACCTCGAAACCTTTCTCCGCGTCCGTTCGGGCGGCTGGAATGGTACGATGAAGCAATTTTCATTTGTAGAAACGTGGCAGTACTCGCTAGTTAGTACTTTTTTCAGTGCCAAAGGGTTTCCCGTTGCATTGGAGACGGTTTACAAAAGCACGGCTTCCCACTGTGCTAATGCTGGCTGTTTCTGAAGTGAGGTGCAATGGTGATTTAAATTGCACGCGCCTTGACTGTAAGTGCTGTTCACGTGCTCTGCTGTCCAGGAGCCGTTAAACTGTTGGGAGACAAGCTACAGATACGAAGGGAAGGGAACCAGGAAAACTGGAAAAAGAAAACGTCTGTGCTGACTATGTATGGGCTTAGGAAAATTTCGTAACTGGAAACCTTTCCTCAAGTCTGAGTCACACTCCAAGGACTGCTGGCTCTCCTGGGACAGCAGGAGGAAAGGGAGGGAGCGGCCGAGTGAGTGAGCGGCTGTGTCTCTTTTTGTCAACAGAGGGCACCCGGAGCAAAGCCCTCTGCCGCTTGGGAGCCTGCTCCTCCCCTAGGCGGGTGTTGGGTAGTGGGTCACCGTGGGCCTCTTGAGTCTTCTCCTATCCATGTCCACATTCTCAGTGTTTTATCCCATGCTGAAGCCAGATATTCTAAATGCGGTCCTGGTCATTGTTATTTACTTTCAACGTAAGTGGAGTATCAGTTCTCTCTGTCTTGGAGTGAGTTACCCTGTATTGTAACGTCTGGGATTTTGGGTAGATGAGTGGTATTAGGCTCCAGTTTAACTGGATGTCTGCTGAGTAAATATTTCTGAAATACTACTGTCCTGAAAGAGCATTTAATACCTGCACAGCATATTATAAGAAGACTTTGCTCTTATGCTACCTAGAGCGGTGGTCCTCAAAGTGTGGTTTCCAGGCCAGCAGCATCAGCACCACCCTCGCAGCTCCCTCCTCCCCACAGACCCGCCCAATCAGAGGCAGTGGGGATGGGGACCCGCCACCTGGTTCTGCGAGCTCTGCAGGCGATCCTGATGCGTGAGTGGTTGAGAACCACTTGCAGAGAGAGAGTAGGGCATGAGGCTCACTGAAGACCACGTGCCAGATGTCCCCCTCCAGTGTTCATCTTCATCTGCGTTTTCCAGATGTGAACCCCAAACCTCAAAGTTTCAGAGGCTGCTAAAGTCATGCATGTAATAGGTGGTAGAGGAGAGATTTGAATCCTGATCTTTTTGATTCCAGAGGCATGCTACAGTGTCTGCCAAGAAAATGATAAGAGGCATTGTATTATTTGAATTCCTTTTTTAAAAAGATTTCATTTGTCTTTAGAGAGAGGGGAAGGAAGAGAGAAAGAAAGGGAAGAAGGGAAATCAGTATGAGAGAGAGAAACATATATTGGTTGCCTCTTGTAAGTACCCCACCTGGGATCTGAACCTGCAGCCTTGGCACATGCCCTGACTGGGAATCAAATTAGCTGCTTTGCGGGATGATGCCCAACCAACTGAGCCACACTGGTCAGGGCTAAATTTGTTTGTTTGTTTGTTTGTTTAAAGATTTTATCCTGCATTCTTATAGAGAAGGGCAGAGAAGGAAGAAGAAAGGGAACAAAACATCAATGTTGGTTGCCTTTCACCTGCTTCCAGCCATGGACCTGAATGGAGACCTGGCTTGCAACCTGGTTATGTGCCCTGGCTGGGAATTGATCTACTGACCTTTGGGTTCACAGGCTGACACCTATCCACTGAGCCATACCAGCCAAGGCTAAATTTATTTTTTAAACATTCGTAAACTCTTTCTCAAAAACAATACATACTTATGAAAGAAAATTTTAAAAATACAGTGTACCAAAAGAATAACATTAACATGTGTTAATCTTTTTATTGTTTGTTAGGCTAATCTTGTTTCTATGCAGCTGTATTTGCATATACACCCATTATAAAATTTCTTAGAAAATGTCATCACATTGTACAGACTTGTAACATGCTTCTAGCTCTTTCCCTTTCCACTGTAAGCATCTTTTCATGCCATTAACTATTTATACAGCATCACTTTCATGGCTGCCTAGTATTTCATTGTAAGATGCTGTCATAACTCTTTCTAAAGCCCATCTTCAGTTTGTTTTGATTCCATGATAGGCTGTTAAGAGGAATAGGATACTGAGTGGTATGCTACCCTAGGCAGTTTACATACAGTGGCTTTAAATATTATAGTTCAAGTGATACACACAGATCATGGTTGAGGGAACATGAAGCTGGAGACATGATACTAAGCCTAATGTTTTTTATTTTGTTTTTGTTTTTGTAAAGAATCTTTTTAAAAGATTTTATTATTTTCAGAGAGAAGGGCAGGGAAGGAGGAAGGAAGCATCAGTGTATGGTGCCTCCAGCTATGGACCTGGCTGGAGACCTGGCTTGCAACCTGGTTATGTTGCCCTGTCTGGGAATCGAACCAGTGACCTTTGGGTTCGCAGGCTGGCACCTGTCCATTGAGCCACACCAGCCAGGGCCCTAATCCTAATGTTTGAGGTGAAAGTGAGTCTAGAAACAAGAAAAATAATTGAACTAAAAAAATCCAAAAGTATTAGGAATGGACTAGGGATGTGTGAGAGATGGGTTAAAACGAAGAGAAGACTGTGCTAAACAATGGGATAGTGCCATGGCCTGCTCTTATTGCTGCCTTTTAATAAAGAGGCTGATCTACCAGGTGACCATATGAAAAAACTGTGCATAAGGCTTTTATAAATAATGGTTGTTATTTACCGAGTACCTTCTGTGTGCCAGGCATCATAGTAATCATTTACAGAGGTTTCCCCGTTTAGTTTTTATAACAGCCACATGCATTAGGTGCATCAGGTAGTGCTTTCCCCATCTTATGGAAGTGGGAACTGGGAGTGAGACTTAAGTAAGTTGTTCAAGTGCTTTGATTGGAACCCAGATTTGTTGAAACTTCCAAACCCATGCTTTTATAGTATCGTTTATCTTCATTCTTTTCTTCATTGTGTGGTAGGTCATTAGTTACTGTTGGGGGATGGGAGTGTTAGGAGATTTTACTGTCTCTTCAGGGACAAAGGGAAACTATGTGGAAGGAAGGCCACTAAAGTCAGAATAGAGCAGGGGCAGACTTTAAGACCCACGCAAAGGTACCATCCAATCCAGTTACCTTGGGAAAAGTGTAAAGCTGAGCTGGAGACTGGGGGACAGAAATAGCAAAATGAGGACTTGATAGGAAGGAGGGAGGGCATGCCTTCAGAGACTAGGGATGGGCCCTGGAGGCACGAGGCGCTGGCCTGTGAACCCAGAGGTTGCTGGTTCAATCCCCAGCCAGGGTACATAACCAGGTTGCAAGCCAGGTCTCCAGCCAGGTCTATAGCTGGAGGCAGGTGACAGGCAACCATACATTGATGTTTCTCTCCCTCTCTCTGTGTGTCTCCCTTCCCCTCTCTCTAAAATTAATAAATAACATCTTAAAAAGAAACAGGAGATGGCCAGAAGCATCAACTCGCATTAAATTCCCCTTTCTAAAGGAGGTGATCATCCCTCTGAGGCATTTTTTACAGCTTTATTGAGATAATAAGTTGATAGCATACAATTTACCCCTTTAAAGTATACAGTTCACTCATTTAAAGCATGCGGTTCATTGGCTTTTTAGCATATGCTCAGTTATGTTCACAGCTGTTCAGCCGTCACCACAACCAATCTTAGAACATTGTGATCGCTCCAGAAAGAAGCCATCAACCCCTTAGTCATCATTTTCCAGTTCCTCTACCCTCCTTGCCCCCACTAGCCCTAGGCAACCACTCATTTACTTTTTGTCTCTATAGATTTGCTTTTTGTGGATATTTCATCCAAACGGACCTCATATAACATGTGGTCCTTTATGTCTGGCTTCTTGCGTTGAGTGAACGTTCTCAGGGCCCTGCCCTGTTGTAGCATGCCCCAGTACTTCATTCTTTGTTACCACCAAATAATATTCCATTGTGTGGACACAGAGCATCTTATTTGGGTTTTTATTTGGGTTAGACAAAGGTAAAGGAAGTGATTGAGACAATAAAAATTCTTCCTCACTTAAAATAGACAAATGGGCAACTATTGTGAAAAACAAACCTATCAGGCTCTCTTGAGGAATTTTAACTCAAGGCATAGATAGGTAGATAGGACACCCAGCATCGGCTGCTATGGGTGTTTGTAGGAAGGTGGCAGCTCCTCTGACCTGAACACGTGCCGCATTCAGGGAGCCCATTGTGTAAATCTTGTGTGTTGGCCAGAGCTGTTGCCCCTACAGTCCTGCCTGTGGAACCAGAGAGGCCTTTGCTGATCTAATCTGGGTACATTTCCCTTGTTACTGCAGCTCTGGGTCCCCAGAGGGTTCTCTCTAAAGAGCTGCCAATTTGTTGAGTGCGGGCAGCTGCAAGATTATTTCTGACTATACGATTTGTTCAGTGGAGATTACACCCACCTTTCAGGTCCTGACCCACTGGCCAGAAATAGCAGCTGTCATTCCCGTATGTTCGGAATGAATGCTTACTCTCAGGCCCCGTATGTCCTTCTCAGGGTGGTGTTGGGAGGGCTCCTTTAGCAAGCACATGACGTGCTCTCCCAGGTGCTAGGTTCTTCACTGTGTCCCCACTGCCTCCTGGTGCTTTCTTTCCTCGTCTGCTGGTCAAGGAACAGAGAGTTCTGACCTTCATAGAATGAATGGTCTGGCCAGGACTGTAAGCCCAAAACCTTTTAGTTTGTATTCCAGAAATAGTGCGGCTGGCTTTGTCCTGTGCTTGAACTTTCATCCAGTTTGGAGAGAGAGTTCTAATTACTTGTCTTAATACTCTGGCTCTTCTACGGCATGTCTGCCCTAATGTTGCAACGAGAATAGGGTAGGTGCATCAGGTTGGCCTTCAGTCCTAAATCATTGGATGTCAGAGCTGGATTTCCTCACTGAGTCCTTGTTCTGCAGGTGGGGAACCCAGTGAGGTTAGGAAATGACCCCTAGGCTGTCGTCTTATGTTCTGAATGCCCCTGCTAGTGGCAGAGCTGGGTCTGTTACAGAGAGCCTGCCTTCTCAGGCTGGAGCCTCCCGCAGGGTTACACTGTTACCTACGGATGTGCACGCTCATGACCGAGGAGCGGCCTAGCCCTGCTCCACTCCATCAGCAGCGCAGACCTTACTTAAGGTGTGAGTGTGAGAGCTTGCCAGGTAGAGATTGTGATGGTGAAAATATGTAAGAGAAAGAGCAGGAGCACTGACGTGAGCTTGGGGCCACTGGCTAGTAGAACCCAGCCCCTCTGGCCTTCCCAGTCCATGTGCTCCTGATGGCATGGTTGTAACTCCTTAAGAGCCACACGTCTATTTGCAAAAAAAAAAAAAAATGTATGTACTTGCTGCTGCACTAAGCCAATAAGCAGTAATTGCAGAGTTCCTGCCTGAAAATGTCTGGTCATGGTTGCCAACTCCATGTTCACTGTCATTTTTGCCTGATGTAACGTGAAGGGAAAAAACCACAGAATCCTCCCACTGTGTATATTCGCAGTCTCCCTCCTCTCACTTAGTATATAGAGTGGATCTATTCAACATGACCCAGCTGCAGGACCGGACTTGCAAACAGCCCTTCCACAGTGGAACACGGGCAGAGTAGTGGTGCTCCGCTGAGACCCCGCCCCCTGGGCACAGGACTTCCTGTCCGTGTGTCCACTCCAAGTGTGGAGTTGGGTTCTTCACTGTCTTCCCAGCACCTAGCATATTGCTCAGTAGAGCTATTAAGTAAGCTGCTGTTTACCACTCCGATACGATGGCCAAGTGCCGGCATGCTAATACAGTTGTTGGTTGGTGGTGGTATTTCTGTACAGTAATTTATAGTGACAGCTATTTATTGAATGTTTAGTATGCATCAAGTACTGTGTTCAACACGCGCACACACCCTCAACCCCTCATTATTAATACCAACTCTCCCTGTAAGGTAAGACGGTAGAAGCCATGTTTGGCAGATAAAGGGACTGACCTTTGGAGAGGTTTAGGTCAGAGCTAGAAAGTGGCAGAACAGGTATGTAAAGCTAGGCCTGTCTGACACTGAAGCCTGTGTGTTTAATGACCGCTGGAACTGCCTCGAGTAGTCATTTGCTGAACATTCCTGTGAAAGAGAGCTGAGTCACTTAATGCTCCCTGAGGTTTATAGCGGAGATACCTACGTTAGCAAGAAGCATTAGTGGCACAGATTAGATTAAATCTGGTGTTGGGATTACAGAGCAGCCACAAAGGGGAGACGGGAGGAGCCTCTGCCACTTCCTGCTCTGCGCAGCCCTGAGGAGGAGGGTCTGCTCAGCAGTTTCGGACCTCTCAGGGTGGACTCAAGTGGGTCTCTGGGCCGACTTGGTAGGTGGGAGGGAGACACTCCGAAGAGGCCTGTTGTTGGGATAGTAAGCTTTTGAGACAGGCCCGCCCTGCACTCTCCCCCGCCAGGGGGAAGAGCACCGCCGGGATTGAAGTGGCCCCGGCCTGGATCAACAGCTTGGGCAGACTTCCCAAGGTTTGGTGAGGTATTCCGGTGCTGTGTCCCCAGGCCCGCCCTCCTCTCTGCTCTGCACATGTGTGCTAACATAATTACAGAGGTGGCCTCTTGCAATAAGATACCCTTTTGAAAAAGGAGGGGTGCACTGTGCAGGCATGTCATGTTTCCACATGGCAGGGTTTGGAAGACAGGACTGGGTAGAAGCCAGCAGGCAAGGGGTGTAGGAGGGATGGGGCTGTGCTGGTCTCAAGCACCTAGAGCATAAGCTGGATGCTAATTTTGTGCTGGAGAAATAGTAAACTGCCCTTTTGCATTTGTTCCTCCGGATTGTATTACTGAGAATCTGGTCATTATTTGAATAAGGGCCCTTTTGTTCATGAAGGTCAGAGGTCACAGTATTAAGAGTTTGGTGGTCAGGTGTTCAGAAATATTTTACAGCTTTAGTTGAAAACCTGAGCAGATGCTCCTGCTGTTGTTTACCGGCCGGATCGGGTGGCAGGCTTCTCCCTGTTCCGCTTTCCCCTCCCCCTCTCTGGGAACCGACCAGTCACACCGAGGAGTGGATTTCAGTGCCTCCCCGAGGCGCCGCCCAACTCCTCGCCCAACTCCTCTCCTGGGCCCGAGCTGGCCGCGCGGTGCTTACGGCGCTGCTGACATGGCGGTTAGCTTGTTCTCGCATTTGTGTCCCCCCTGTGAGTCCCCCGTGTGGGACACATGAGGCAAGATGCAAAGCGTTGAGCTCAAAGAAGGTTGATTCTAAGTCCTGATTTCTGCCAACAACCAGCATCGTAACCTTGGGAAAGTTACTTGCCCTGCTCGGGCTTGATTTGATTCCCTTTGTGCTAAGTTAGCTCATGATATGTCAGCCGCAAGCCTTTTATACATGGCTAGGCTGAGGTTTGGGGAAAGCATTTAACCTGCATGGAGTGGCTGTTCTGAAATAGTTTGCCTCCTACAGTTTATCCTCTGCAGGGCAAGTGCTGTTCTCTCAGTTTTGTAGATGAGAGGAGGGAAGACTGGAGAGGCTCCTTGCCCAAGGTCAAATGCCCAGGAAGGCCCGTCTGGCTCTGATGCCCACACTTTCTTCCATTCCACTTGGCTGCTAAAAAAGACCTGAAGTCCTTCCAGCACTTCCATTCTAACGCTGAAAGCCTTAGCTCCCTCATAGTTTTTCCATCTGCCCTGTAGAAAGACCAAACCCAACTATCTCCCGCTTCCCAGCCCTGTTACTAGAACAGGTGAGTGACTTGCCAGTCCTGCCACCTCCTGAAAACTGCACAAGGAGATGCGGCCAGCGCTGTTGTCTTTCTGCCGCGGGGACGCATTCCGTGTCACGCAGCCCGCACCTCCTCAGCAGCCCGCTTTCTGACGCAGCTGCAGGTCCTTTTCTCCTTGCCCTGTGTTTACGATGGTCAGGGAAGAGGAAGAAGATGGAGGAGATTGAAAAACAAAACTCCGTTACTCAGAGTTTCTCAGTGACACAGATACCACAACATTGGGCTTACCCCTAACCGAACCTCAGGTAGCTGTGTCCCCGTTAGACCTGGTTTAATAGGGACATCTTGCCCAATGGAACACTTTGTGTTTCTCTTCCTGCAGATTTTATTTTTAAATTCACGGGGAAAATGTCTTGCTTTAGGTGAGTCTTACTGATATTCTATTGCTGCCAATTTGAAATAAAGGACCCTAGTAGCCCTGAAATGTCAGGTGTCTGCCTTTTGTTGTGGGCTAAGAAAAATGGCAATAATCAAACCTATTAACAATTAGAATTTGTTCAGCCAGACACTAAGCTCGGTGTTTTAAGTACATTGTTTCTAATTTTTATAATAATCCTGCATGTATAAGATGGAGAGCAGATTTAGTTGAAGACGGGGGTTAAGAGAGGTTAGGGCACTTGCTCAAGGGCATAGCTAGTGAGTGGTGATTTCGCAACTTGATTCTTGGTCCATTTCCTTCCAAACCCAAGTTCTTTCTTCAGTCCTTCCCAAGCAGCCTCTGGAAAATGATCTTGAGAGTTTATTCAATCATCCATGCCCATGCCTCAACTCTGATCACTCCAGAAAAGCCACGTGTCTTCTTTTAAAAAGGGAAGTGCTGTTTTATATGATAAAGTTGACAGATGAAAAAGGTATTTTAAAGAAATATTTTCTGGTGATTGCTAACTTTTTACAGTCAGGAGAATCAGTGTTTAGTTTGATTTATTTTACTGAAACTTAAAGCTGTCCTTTCTTGTTACGAGTGAAAATGCTAAGGAACTACTCTTCATCAGGTACTGAAGGGTTAATGATCTCAGTGTGGATTAGGGTGGGTAGGAAAAGGTCAGCCTTAAAGGAAGAGTAAATTAATTTATAGGAAGAAAAGCAGGTTGAGTCCTGGCTGGGTGGGTCAGTTGGTTGGAGTGTTGCCCTCAATGTGCTGGGGTTACGGGTTCGATCCCCAGTCAGGGCTCATACAAGAATCGACCGATGAATGCATAAATAAGTGGCACAAGTGGATCTCTGTCTTTCTCTTCCTCACCCCCTTCCTTGTTTCTAAAATTATTTTTTTAAACCCCTATTAAAGAAAAAAAAAAAGCAGCCCTGGCTGTTGGCTCAGTGGATAGGCACCCGCCTACAAACCCAGAGGCCGCTGGTTCAGTTCCTAGCCAGGGCACATAACCAGGTTGCAAGCCAGGTCCATTGCTGGAGGCAGGTGAAAAGCAACCATTTAGGGGGGTGGGGGAAGCAGGTAAGAGTTTTCTTGGGGTAAGGAAGAAAATGTTATCATTTGCCCCTCATTTGGTACCGTCTGTATTCACCGGCTCTGCTCACCTGAGAAAGATGACAGGAATCCAGTGAGAGGTGGGTTAGTATTCCTTAATGGCCCGGTGCTTCACCCTGCTTTCCGGAATCTATTGTGATTCGATTCTGTAGCTCTGTTGGGCTTTCCGGTTGTGTGCCCTGGGAGAACGCATAGATGTGTATTTACTACACTGTCTTCGCCATCATGATCAGACGAGATATTTCAGCAGTGTTACTGTGTGCCTGTCACATGCCAGGTACTTGCTTGGGTGGCACTGATGAGACTGAGGTGAATGAGGCAGGGGGCCGTTGCTGCTGAGGAGCTCCTAACCCAGTGTTATTCGCAGTCCCATTCACGATAGAGGGGCCTGCAAACGGAATTAGTAACAAAAGGCAGTGTATGCCTAAGATGGTAAGAAAACAAACCAGGTGAACCAGGCACAGCAAATTATTGGGGTTCTGAGATGAAGAGGGTTAGGGTTTGCCAGGGCTGTAAAGATAGGGGTTAGTAGTTTCATCCATAGTGGGGCGGGGCAGGACTAGGATGATACAGGGTGCGTATGGGTCAGTCCCCTACAAGTGAAAGGAAACAATAAAATAGTTTCATCAAATTGGAGTAAGATGCCTTACAGAATAGTGATGGAGTCACCTGGGAACTGAGGTGGAGAGGTAGAGCCTATTAATCAGCATTTTAGGTGGGCCGTGTAAAGGTGCCAGCCACTACCATAAAACAACAGCTTAATTTCTGAGATAATTTTTAAGAAAAAGAAATAAATCTCATCTTTTGGTTCCCCCTGATATACCTTTTTCTTGAATTTTTTTTTTTAAAGATTTTATTCATTATTTTTAAGAGAGAAGGGCAGGCAGGCAGGAAGAAAGAGGGAGAAACATCCATGTATGGTTTCCTTTCACCTGCCTCCAGCTACAGACCTGGCTGGAGACCTGGCTGGAGACCTGGCCATGTGCCCTGGCTGGGAATCGAACCAGTGACCTTTGGGTTCGCAGGCTGGTGCTCAATCCACTGAGCCACCAGCCAGGGCTAGCCTTTTTTTTTTTTTTTTTTTTAAACACATTGTTGACTGGCAATTTTACACAAAAGCTAATTCAAATGCAAGCATGATTTAACTCCTGTAGCAAACTACATTCTTATGTTCATTAAGATCTTATTGAGTTATTTTTAAAGAGATGGGAGGGAGAAAAAGAGGGAGAAAAACATGGATGTGAAAGAGAAACATCTATCAGTTGCCTCTTGCATGCACCCTGCACCAGGACCAAACAGACCCTGACTGGGAATCGAACTGGCAGTCTTTCCCTTTGCAGGGCAGTGCCCCACCAGTGCAGCCACACTGGTCAGGGCCCTGGTTAACTTTTGACTACAGTGTTCTCTACGTTAGAAACCCCTTGATAGTTATTCTTACTGGGGTTTTTTAAAGATGGAAAATGTGAAGCTAAATCACCCACAAATAAAAGACATCAATAGGCCCACTTGCCATTTGCATGGCTCACCTGCAATCTTGATGATTGCGGAGTATTTATGAGAGTCCCTCCCAAAAAAGCTCTCCAAATGAAGAACTCCCCTTTCCCCTTTTCCTTGAACCTTACTCAGTCTCCAAGGGAGAGGGTTTAGGGAAAGTCTTCCCCCACCCCCACCCCCATAGTAGCTTAACTTAAGTACCCCGGGGAGATAAAGATAAATGTGAACAATTTAGGATGACAAGAACTTTAGAGACTTGAGAAGTCAGGGGAGGTCATACCAGGATTAAAGTGGAAACTATGTTACAACCTAAGCAAGGAGCAACTGATAGGCCTATAAATAGGGTTTTATCTCCTGGTAGAAAATTTTTGGCATGGTCTGAGCTTCCCATGTGGGGGACTATTTTATTTACTAAAAATAAACTATGTTTCTGAAATGATTAAAGTAAGTCACACTAAACTCATTTAAGTTATTAAGGTGTGGTCACAGCCCGAAAATAAGTGTCCCGAGTTTGTTAGGTGCTAACTTTGGGGGAAACTGTCGAAGCCATGGGTCAGATCTGGGGTAGAACGGGCTGGCTGGTCCAGCCTGGCATGGTTGAGATAGGCTACCTTCTCAGAAGATAACTCGATGTCAGTGTCTCCCCGCCCGTGCCAAAGACCCTCCCCCCCTAGTCCTGCACTGATCGTCATCAGGAGGCATTGTGAGTGTCATCTGGGAAAGGCCCAGCTCTGCCTCCCAAGCTCCTGCTCGAATGTGGCCTGTCAGAGGGGAGGGGAATATAAACCAGCGGTACCCGCAGTGTCCCTTCCGGGGAGCAGAAACCTGCAGGCTGTCCGGTGCTCGCACTCCCGTTGTCCTGACGGCAGCCCTTAAATTGAGCAGCAGTTCTGGCGGCTGCCTGCCTGTGGGCTAATCTCTGACACCTTGGGTAGCTCATTTCCTTCCTATGAGTATGTTTGAAATTCCTGAAAAAGCATCTATTAATTTTAATATCCTGTTAGAAGAGTATGAAAGCTGAAATGCAACAAATAGTAAAATTACTTACCACGTGTTTCTCCAAGTTATTTCACCATGGGATACTTTTCCAAATGAAATGCACTGAAGAACCAGTGCAGTATGACTCATGCACAAATGTGGGTATGGATTAAAGTAGTCAGCAGAGTGGTTTTAGAGATGAGTTAATGGCTTCAAGAAGTGAATCCATTTGCTTTTCTTCAGACTTCAAAGCATATTTTGGAAAAGTTAAGTCATTTTTAAGTGCAAAAAAAAAAGAGATTAAGACATTTTTGCCTATGCCCTCATGTACTGGTTAAAAATTGTCTTTCTGCATGAGAAGACTTCACATGTTATCATCATTTCTCAAAATGGCATCCCATTTTTAAATGATAGATTGTTTTATACTCAGTAAAAATGATATACATGTGTTTTATATTTTTATTTCAAATAAATTATAGAAGAGAAATAGTGCTCGCATCAATTTAAAATTTTTTGGACTATCTATTGACAACTTTTGAAATGCTAAATCAAGGTATATGTTTCAGATATATCATATTCACTAATTGCTTTAAACCTTTTATCAGTCTTGTTCTTAAAGCTGCTCAACTCCCATCTTTTCCCTGGGGCTTTAAAGAAGGAAACTGAAGTTCTTGGTGTATTGTTTTCTGTAAGATAAAGAGATAATAAAGTTGGTGCAAGAGGTGTGACACATTCACAGCATTCTTTGAGCCCCATGCCCAGGTCTCTATTTAATTACTTCCACCTCATTTTTGTTTTGTGACTCCCCTGTTGGCTGTTACAGTGGTGACTGTAACGGTCCTAACAGTACACTGTTTACTGAATAGCTAGCATGCTCTCTTTTATTTGGGTCTGACAGCATCCCTGTGATGCGAGCATTACTACCCCATTTTACAGATGATGAAAATGATGGGGGGCGGGCAGTGAGTATGTGTGTGTAATTGATTTTTTGCATTACTAGCAATCAGGAATTGTTAAGTTAAAATTTTATTTCTATCATTTGGTGGAATGGTTAAGGCCAGAAGATTAGGGGGTTAGACACAGTTGGTTTATTGGCCTAGTCATCAAGTCTGTAAGCTATTAACATGGACAGAGCTTTCTGTTTCAAATGAAATAGAATTTTGATTTGTAAGTTACAGTATTACTGTTGAGAGCATCACTTAGTATTAAGTTCAACTGCATAAAGCAGAAACCTCCCAAAGTGCTTCACTTCAAGAAGACAAGTTTCTTTTTGGTCTTCCATGAATAGGAAATCTGGAAGTAGGCAGCCCAGGGCAGATCCATGTTTCGGGGTATCAAGGGTCCAGGATCCTCTCTGCTTTTTGCTTCCCCGTCCGTATTACGTGGCCCCCCATGGGCCACCACAGTTCTAGCCATCGGGCCCGCGTTTCCACAAGCAGTTTCCACTTAGGAAGACTGTAGGAAGTCCCACATGACATTCCTACTAACCTCTCCAGAGCTTCATCTAAGGGCCACACCTAACTGCAACAGAGGTTCGGAGAGAATCATTTTTGGGAGGGTGTGTATGATAATGTCCTAGAATAAAAACAGGGGTTTTGTTACTAAGGAAGAAGGAAAGAGAGGATATTGGGGAACCACCTAGCATCCTCAGGGACCGTCAGAATGACCTGACCGTGTTTCCCAGGTGGTACAAACGCTGTTCTCTTAGCTTTCCTTGGGAGTGTTTCAACCTAGCTCTGTTGCATTATTCAGTAAGGTGATTTTTTTTTTTTTTTTTACTTGAAATGTTTACATCTTCATGCAAGCATTTCAAAAAGAAGTTGAGCCCTGGCTGGTAGCACAGTGGATAAGGCGCCGGCCTGCGAACCCAAAGGTCGCAGGTTCAATTCCCAGCCAGGACACATAACCAGGTTGCAAACCAGGTCTCCAGTCAGGTCTATGGCTGGAGGCAGGTGAAAGGCAACCATACATTGATGTCTCTCTCCCTCTCTGCCTCTCTCCCTTCCCCTCTTTCTAAAACTAATGAAATAAAATCTTTAAAAAAAAAAAAAAGAGGTTGATAGGAGGTAATGATAAGGATTGTTGCAGTTTCCATTTTAATTTCAGCTTTGTGTTTTTCCAAATCAGTTAGTTTACTGGAACTTCAAATAGTATAGTTGGCTATTTACTAAGAACAAAATATGTGTTGAATATTTTGGTGACTAGTGAAAAAAGTGTAAATTTTTCCCTTTAGTTTTGTTGAACCCTTAATTGCTTAGAGATAACTTTTCTTCTTAAATGTAAGGTTATTACTATTATAAAATAAGTAATACATTTATGTGACTCAATATTCAAAAAATAGAAAATTGTGACATAGTGAAAAGTTGCTCCCCAATCCCTGTCTTGAATTTCTCAGTGTCTTCCGCCTAGAGGCAAGGGGATATTTTACCTTTTTGTACGTCATTACTCCTTTAAAGAATTTATTTTTTTTAAGCCTAATTTTTATTTTATTTTATTTTAAGATTTTATTCATTATTTTTAGAGAGAGAAGGGGAGGGAGGGAGGAAGAAAGGGAGAGAAGCATCAATGTTGGTTGCCTTTCACCTGCCTCCAGCTATGGACCACTGGCTGGAGACCTGGCTTGTAACCTGGTTATGTGCCCTGGCTGGGAATCGAACCAGTGACCTTTGGGTTCGCAGGCCAGTGCCAAGACACTGAGCCACCAGCCAGGGCCATCCTTTAAAGAATTTAATGGTACTGTGCTATACATTGTTCTGAAGCTTTTTAAAAAATCACTTAAGATAGACAGTAGAATATTTCATACTAATGTTTCAAGAGCATCCTCATCCCTTCCTTCAAAGGCTGTAGTATTCCATTCTGTGGAGGAAATAAGTCCTTCTAAACTGTGCTATGTAACTACATAATTTATGTATAATAGACACTTTCCTTAATTGTGTAACAGTTGTTGTGTAGGACTGTGAAAGAGTGATATTTCAGGAGCTTTTGGTTTTGCTTTACTAGATGGCCTCACATTGACGTGTCTGTTGTTTTATTTTTACTTGCTTTTTAGATTTTTTTCTGTTTGTCTTGTTTCTAATGTGGCTGCCTCAAATATATTCTTCTTTCGTCTGGTACTTATTCCCTACTACTTTCTAGCTTCCTTTCCTAATTTGCTTTAATATTTGGTGGGCAAGTAGCCACATAAGCAGGGTAGAAATATTTCTAACATAAAAACTAATAGATTTATACCTGGCCGGTAGCACAGTAGACAAGGTGCCGGCCTGCGAACCCAAAGGTCGCAGGTTCGATTCCCCAGCCAGGGCACATAACCAGGTTGCAGGCCAGGTCTCCAGTCAGGTCTGTGGCTGGAGGCAGGTGAAAGGCAACCATACATTGATGTCTCTCTCCCTCTCTGCCTCTCTCCCTTCCCCTCTTTCTAAAAATAATGAAATAAAATATTTAAATAAATAAATAAATAACTTTTAGAGTATGCCAGTTTATTAATAAAGATCACACTGTCATTAAAAAAAACAAAACAAAACCTAATAGATTTAGAGAGAAAGCCTGGCCGAGAGCTTGCCTGCTGATGAAAGTGCATGAACACTTTGATGTTCTAGGTACGTAGAGGGCCTTTTGCTTTCTGGTTATTAGTGTGTTCTCGACCAGCTGTATTCAGTAGAGCTTTCTGTGTGCACAGAAATGTGATATTTCTGCACCGCCCATTAGGACAGCCATGAGCTCAGGTGGTGCCTGAGCATCTAAAATATGGCTAATGTGTCTAAGGAACTGAAATTCAAATGTAACTGGCGGCCTCTGTGCTGGATGTATGGATCTAGGTTCTAGGTAATTACCTTCCATACAACAAGCTTGATTATAGTGGAGCTTGGATTGGGATACTATTATTTTACTGTGCTTTGCAATTCTTAGGATTGGGAGGGAGACAATTTGGAATGTGTATGTTCAAATGAGCTTAAATAAGTTATTAGATTGATGTTAATATTACAATTATTTCAAACTAAGATTCCAAGTCCATTGGTGCTGGTGTGGAATTCTGGTTTGTAGCAAGGGTAAAACTGTCAGTCCTTTTGTCCTCTCGGTAACTAGGAAAAAAATTAGCGCTCTAACTTTATTTCTAGGACCTGGTTAGACAGTTGCCTGAGTGCCAGAAACTCCTACAAATAACTTAGACCTTCCCTAACAGAAGTCAAAAGATAAAATGTCCCATTGTAGATCTTAGTTGTGTGTGATGTACACAGGATATTACTTTCAAATGGGGAAGTCCATAACAAATAAGAAAATAAATGAATTATAGATTTTTGTAACAGCTAGGAAGAAAATAAACAAAGCAGAGTAGTAATAGAGAATATGGACTTGTAGGGGAGGATCTCCACCCAAATAGAGTGGTCTGGAGAGTTTTATTTGAGGTGTTATTTAATCTTGAGGTCTGAAAGATAAACAGGAGCCTGCCTTGCAAAGAATGAAGGCAGGATAAGGAGAGGTTTCTGGAAGAGGGGAAAAGGGTTGAAGGGGTGCCTGGGAGAGGGATGGACAAGATCAGTGTATTTAGGACATAGTGATTGAAAAGGAGATAATGGTAAGAAATGAGGCTGGAGAGGCAGGCACTTTGCAGATCATAAAGGACCTCAAAGGCCATTATAAGGACTTTGGATGGGAAAGAAATTAAGTGTAATGTGAAGCTATTGAATCAGAAAAGTGATATGATCTGATTTTTTTTAAGAAGCCCTCTGGCTGCTGTCATGCGTGTGTTGAAGGGGAGCCACAGGGGGAGTGGAGGGGCTGTTGTGCCCAGCGAGGGTGACAGTAGCTTAGGGTGGAGATGGTGGTGGAGATGCAGAGAGGTCAGATGCACAGGACCTACTGATGGTTTTGCTGTGAAGGGGGAAGGAAAAGGGAAGGGGCTCTGGCTTTCATAACTGCAGGGCCCACTTACTGACGTGGAGAATGCCAAGGGTCAGCCAGAATTCAGGGTGGGAGGGGCGGAGATTTAAGAACCCAGTTTTGTGCACATACGTTTGACTTGCCTGGAGACAACTAGGAGGACATGTGGAGCTCGAGGAGAGGCCCCTAAGCTGGGGATTTAACTGGTCATAATGAGCCTGTTGATGGTATTTGAAGCCATGGGAATGGATGAGGCACCTGAGAGAGGGAGGGAGATGAGGATGCCCCAGGTCCAACCAAGGAACACTTCCCATTTCAGAAGTCTTTTGAGGGAGGAGCCAGAAGAAGATCATGAGAAGTAATAGGTGATGCAGGAAAAAACAAAACAAAACAGGATTGTAGTATCTCAGAAGCTAAAAGAAGAAAATATTTGAAGAAGATTGTCAGCTTTATGGAACCCTGCTCTGAGGACAGCACAATAGCCATAGGATTAAGTAATGTGGAAGTGGTTGACATTGACCAGTTAGTTCAGTGAGTGGAGAGCATGAAAGCTTTGAAGAAAGGGTAGAGGTGAAGAAATGGAAACAACTTTTTAAATAAGTTGAAGAGGTGAGCAGAGAAATGATAGGTAGTGAGAAGGAGTGAGGGCTGAATTTTTTTTTAAAATTCACTTACCTATAATAGTCACTTACCTATTATTGGATATATATATTTTTTAATTTATTCTTTTTAGAGATGGGGGAAGGGAGAGAGGCAGAGAGGGAGAGAGACATCAGTGTATGGGTGCCTTTCACCTGCCTCCAGCTACGGACCTGGCTGGAGACCTGGCTTGCAACCTGGTTATGTGCCCTGGCTGGGAATCGAACCAGCGACCCTTAGGTTCGCAGGCCGGCACCTTATCCACTGTGCCACCAGCCAGTGCAGGATTGAACTTGGACATGTGGTCACAATGGGGAGGATAAATGATTGAGGGTATTCACAGGGGGGGACTATCGTCATGGGCCATGGAGCACGTGAAAGACAGGACTCGAGTGGACAGGCAGGAGAACACGTTGAGACAGGGGACCTGACGAGGCCAGCAACTGTAGTGGAGGGGGTGCCAGAGCAAGTTCGTGAGAAATATGGGTTATGGGAGAGTGTGATTGAAACATAATACATTTTCCTCTTTTAAGGGTGGTCTCTCTGGGTTCCTTAAAAGGGGTGGTAAGGGCTCTAACAAATCGTGTGTTTGCCTGTAGCTTTTCTGAGAGGCGCCCATTTCTCCTTGTGAGCTCTAGGGCTCATGGTAGACACCTTGGAAGGGACCACCAGAGTGTGCGGAGTCCTTCTCTGACTGCCATTGGTCACCGCAGCAGGACTCGCGCCTTCCTGTCATTACGTTGGCAGTCTTGGTGATGGGCAGAGGCGGACTGCAGGGCTCTATCCAGGGTCACGTTTCCAATGATTTTGGCAGTCTTGGTTTGATTTTGTCCGTCATGAGTGTATTGTAATTGAAACGGTCTTGGCGTCTCACAAACTTGTGTTCAGCTTTTGGTTCCTCTACTCACTTGCTGTGAGACCATCGGCAAATTATTTAACCATTTTAAGCCCCCATTTCCTTTTATGTGTGAAAAAGATAAATAGAGCTACCTTACAGAGGTAATGGAATAACACATGCAGAGTTCTGGCCCGTGTGTTCTGAGTAAATAGCAGTTAGTGCTGTTCTGTTGAACTCAGCAAGCGGGTACTTAGATAACTTCCAGAGTGATTCCAGTCCCCTAAGTGGAAGGTGGCAACCACTTCTACCCCTTTCTTCCGAGTCGCTGCTGCTGCTGCGGGAGGATAGTGCTCTATCCCCACCAGCCTCTCAGACTCGAGTGTGCGGGTGAATCACCCGGGGCTTTTGTTGCTGGGTTGACTTTGATTCTGTAAGTCTAGGATGGGGCCTGGGCACCTTCCTGTCAAGAAGCCCCCAGTTGGTGCTCCTCTGCTGATGCTGCTCCATGGGTCCCAGTTGGAGGAGCGAGATTCTAGTAGAGACCTGCCCTGTGGGGATCTTGCTCCTTTAAGCTGAGAGGAGACAAGGTTAGAAGAGCCTGTTTCTTTCAACTAGTTTTTTACAAGGTAAATTCGTTTGGACCTGATATGGCACATTTTTATAACTCAGTATTGTGGTCAGTTTGTATTGTCTCTACCAGTCCTGAAAGTGAAAGGAGTGTAAATTCTGTATACAGGGTTGCCTCATTCCTTTTGAAGAATTTTCAGTGCCTGACTTCTCAGGGATATTTTTGAGAAATCGTGTTGGCTCCCCAGATGTCCCCCACCAGCCTCTTACCGCATGGAGAGACTATGTAAAACAACAGCCTCGTGAATGATTGGACTTTGAGGCAAGAAGTCCAAAATGTGACTTTAAACCCTTTCTGCCTACCACACTCCTCACATCACAAAATTCAACACTCTGAGAAGCAGAAATTCAGGATACGTGATAGGGTTAGAGTTAATGGCAGTGCCAGATCATCTGATTTTTCTTTCTCAGGACGAAGTTCGCCAGACTTCTCTGTGGCCCTGCCTAGAAGGGCACCTTCTCTGATGCTCAGATTCACACATTTGTTTCCCTCTGAGCTAGTAGTGTAAAGGCTGATAAGCTTCCAAGTTCAGTCACGCACTCTCATGAAATGTTCTGATAGAATTAAGCGTGTGTGCATCTTAATCCTATGTGTACAAGGCTGATCCTTTTCAGGGCGTCTTCCTGGTGTGACGTTACTAGACCGTGTGTCTCTTAATCCAAATCCTGCGTAGGTTTCCTTACTTTGATAATTCAAGACAGTTTTTTCCCTCTTACCCTTTGTTTCCTTTCATCTTCCCTTTTTTAAGGAAGAGAAATTTGGACATGAAGGAGCATGAATAAAAAGATTCCTTTAACTTGCCTGTGGGTTTTTGGAGGATTTTTGTGTGTGCATGAAGAAAACACTCAGAAAGAAGCATTTGATTTTTGACCAGACTATTCACCCAGTCCTTACAATTACGTCCAGAAAAGGAAGAGATGCATTTAGAGGAGGAATTCAAGAACTGTTCCTGCGATTCCAAAGACATTCATAATGGTTGTGCTCATGGGAGTTTGGAGGTGGTTATCAGGCTTTTCGTGGCATAGTTTAGTTTTTACTTCATTTTGAGACTGCTTTTTCTCTGTCTTCTACTCTGCTGCAGGAAAGCGGGGATACTTTTATCTGACCCTAAACTCGATGAAAAGATGGAACCATAAAACAACAATATGTGAAATTCTATTGTATTTGCTTTTGATACTTCCTTAAGAATGAATGTTAACAATTTTGCGTCTCCAGGGAGTGTGAAAGGACCGCGATCTCTAAGTGTGGTTTTAGTACAGTTTCTTGGTTGCACTGCCAGGAAGTCGGGTGATGTGAGGGTCAGGGCCCCGCTGGGGGACTAGAGAGGAGTTGCATATGAAAATTGATTATGGGCATATAAAAGACTTAACAGTTTATAGAAAGTTAAGATTTGTTTTTCCGTTAAAAACAAAACAAAACAAAAAAAACGCTGTCTCATAAATTCTTTTGCACTGGAAATGATGTAATCCTACCTTCAGAGGAAGCCAGAGGTTCTGCCTAGAGGAAGAGAGAAGGGCTGGGTGAGGCTGGGAATGTTCGCCCCACCCCTCCAAGGTGAAGGTGGAAGGGGAGAGAGGGCCCGTCTTAGTGCAGAAGAAGAGGAAAAGTGACTTTACCTCCACCTTAAGAGAAGAAGGGACTTCACTAAAGCAGGTAACTCCCACCGGACAGTGAACTCACCACCGGCAGGGCCGACCTGGAGTGTGAGACTCAGGCCTTACTTGGAGATTCTAAAAGCAGGAGCTGTTCTGGCTTGTCTGAGGGAAACGGAACCCCGGGGCAGCTGGAGGCTGGCAGGGCTCTTGTTTTTCTGTGACTTAAAGGAATGAAATATTCCTCAAAACACAGACCCCTTTGAGAACTTACCGTGCACCTACTGTGTGCTTGGCACTATGCTAAAGGCTCCGTGGCCAAAAACCAACGACCTCTATCCTGAAAGATTGGGGTAAAGGAGGTAAGATTGGCAGGCACAGGGATACCTGTCGTAGAAACTGGCAGAGGTACTGTCTTGTTACACCAGGTGCCCGGACAGATCAGTTATAACTGGGCTGGCCTTTGGACTTGAACATGGAGAAAAGGGTAGTAGGCAAGCAAGGAACGTTCATGCTGTGGCATGTGGAGAAGTCAGCTATTTTCTGAGTAAAATCGCTAGAACAGATGATTTGATGTTCACTGTTGAACACAACGGATATATACGTGTCTGGCATATAGGAGGCACTTAGTCAATGTTTGAACTGAACTGAATTAGAAAAATGTGGTCCCTAGGAATATGGCAGGTAGTTTACACAGTTATCATTACAACAACTTCAAAAGTAGTACTGTACCCAGTTTTTGGTTGAGGAAACGGAGGCTTCAGCAGGTTAAATAACTTTCCTCCAGCCATGATGATAGTAATTGGAGACCCAGACTGCACAGCCAGGCCTTGTGTCTTGCTCTGTCACCATTCCTGGGAAAGAACTGGCCACCTGGTGGGGGCTCAGAACCCACGTGACTGAAGCCCTTATTCTCCTTTTAGAAGGGAGACTGGGTCTGAGCGAGGGAGGTAGTAATAAAAAGGTAAAAACATTCCAGTATATGTATTTTTGTGCTTTAAAATGTTCTAAGATCCAGAATGGTCATTGGTGAAACTGTGAGGAGGACTGATGGCCGCCTTCTGGGCGGGGACGCAGGCCTTGGGCAGGTTCTGCCCTCCTGTTTGGCATCTGCCCGAGGCACCAGGAGAATTGGGGCAGAGAGGAAGCTTGGCTCCTTCCCCTCGATCTTGGAGGTCAGAGTTTTTTGATTGCTTCATTTATGTTTAAAGAACCCATCTTAAACTAGTTTATCTCCAGCTCTAGAAACCGGTGCTGGTGGTTTGTAACTAACCCCACCCATTCCTGCCTTTTGCAGTAATCTCTGCGAGTGACGATGATTGTGTTTCTAGAAGTAGAATGACAGAGAGAGAGAGAGAGAGAGAGAGAGAGAGAGAGAGAGAGAGAGTCCCTGAAGGCAAATACAGAGAGCGTGTGCTGCACACTCCAGGTCAGACGCACGGGCTGGGAACTCCCAGAGAGCTAGGGAGAGGGCGTGAGCGGGAGGAGAGACAGCAGCACGACAGTCCGCTGGAGAGTGGGGAGGAGGGGGAGACCAGTCGGTTTTTAAACTCCAGGGATTTTGGGGGGGTTTCTCCCCACCCCGAACCTGAGTTCCCCATTCTGGCACCTTCTTTCCTAAGGAAAGTGCCTTTTTGCAGTCCGGGATCAGCTGACCGCTGAGGCTGAGGCTGAGCGGCTGGGTCTGACATGATGTACCTCTGGGTGAGTACAGAGCGGAGGGTGAGGGCTTGCACTTGCTCATATAAGGAGTGGAAAGCTGCAAGGCTGTGCTCTCACACGGTGGCCCTCGCCACAGAGCCCAACTGCCGCGTCCTGTCTGCTCACCGACGTTAGGCTTTCAGCCTCGCAGTGATTGTGACATTGGGTTGTTTTTTTGAATGTTGTTTACCTTGTTAGACGTGGGCACAAGGCAGAGCTCCTGGTGCTGCCCTCTGGGCTCGCGGGAGGAGCAGAGAGCAGACGGGGCAGGTGGAGCGAGCCAGCCCTTCGGCAGCCGTGTCTCCCTGGCTGGGCAGGAGGACCCTCCAGTGGGGGTGCGGGGGGGCGCTGACTTGCATCACCAAACCATCTCTTTAGATATTGAAACTTGAGTAAATTTCTATGTGATCGTTTTTATTGTCCTTCACAATAGTCTTGTGCAGTTGGTCACTATTTTGTTATTAAAATGTTACGAGGGAAGTAATTAAGTCACAAAGAGTAACTTGCTCATAGTTAGAAACCAGGTCTGTAGCAGCTGGAGTAGTAATTAATAACCAGACATTTTAAAACATTTTATATTTGCCAAGAACTTCCTATCTTACACTGTTTTGATTTATTGTTAACTATGGCATTGTCATCAGGAACGGAGGGAAACAGGCTGGGATTGGAGATGTCTTTCAGTCGTGAAATGTGATAACTTTAGCAGAATGACGGGGAAAATTAACCCCGCTTTTGGTTTTGAGTAGAACATCTCCAGTTTCTGCAAAGATGGCGGTATCCTGGCTTCAGCAGGCAGCTGTGTGTTGCTAAGGGCGCCTCCTCGATGTGATGCCCTTGGCGGCTGGCCAGCCTTTGAAAGTTTCACTTTGCCCTTTGCCCTTCAGCCTAGATGTCTGGAATTGCAGAAACCTACTTGGCTCAGGCAGCCTCAATTTATAAATACTGGAGGCGGAATTTTGACTCGGTTTGTAGTGCTTGTTCACAGAGGGTTTGTTGGGGGGCGGGGGGTGTTAGGAGGGGCTTTTCTTGTTTCCCCTTCCATATTTGAATATGACCTTGAAATGTAATTTCCTGCCCTCTATTGAATTTTTTCTGTAGTATTTGTAAGAGGTCAAGGAACTTTTCTGGCACACTCACGTGTTTCAGTACTTTTCATCTCCTTGTGAATGAGGCATCTGGGTCTAGGGTTTGCAGCCTTGTTGGTGGTCCTGCTCGGCTGTGTTGACCAGAGGATGGGGTATGTATTGTCTTTGGGTTTGTTTGGAAGATGAGTTACGAAAGAAGTGACTGGAATTAATTTTATTTCCACTCATTGATGTTCGATGAAAGCAGATAGTGACTGTCTCCTCCATGCTGTGCTTTGTGCTTCTGTTACAGCTACTTGTAAATTTGTTTCAACCCCCTTCACTTATTAGCCCTGGAGCAGAGCTTCCCGGCCAGAGATCCACATATCCGATTGGGATGCATGTGTGCCAAGGTAGCTGTTCCCCTCAGCCCTGGAGCAGCCAGGTGGGGCGTAGGATTCACCTGGTCCCCTGGACCACGTGTACTCAAGTGTGGTTGCCGCTTTGTGCCATGTACTTATTATCATTTGCTGTGTGTGCCAGGACAGCTGAACGTTTGGGCAGCACTGTCTAATGAGTGACAAGTCTGTTTGCTCTTCATTATCTGCATCAGCTAGCCAGTGCCCCACACAGTTGTTGAGTTCAGTCCAGAAGGAGCTGTAGCGGCATGACCCCCAGACACAGAGGAGGGAACTAGCTGGCCCAGCAGCGAGTGGGGGGCACAGAGGGGGCGCTGTGTAGAAGCGTGCGGGACAAGGGACAGGAGAGCAGAGCTTGCTTAGGCCAGAACCTCGGAGCAGTCCTTGAACCGTTCCGAGCCTCAGTTGCTCCCTCCGTAAGTGAATCGAACCTCTTCTCGTTCCGAAGTTCTGCGACGTGAACTTCGTGTAGCGGTGCGTGTGGAGAAAGCACTCAATGCAGGAACGTCTGGCACCTGGAAACGCAGGCAAGCCCTGGGGCCTGCACCACCTCCGCTGCCCGCTAGCTCCGCACCCGCAGCCAGTTCGGGGCTCATCCCCGAGCGAGGCTCGGCTGTCAGTGCCCGTGCGTGGTGTGGGCGTTTTCAGAACCTGGACAGGAGTTTGTAGCTCATCCAGGTGTTTAGTTTGTGCCGTTAGATGCAACTCGTTCATTTGCCCGAGTGTGTCTAGAATGCTGAAATACAAGGCCGTCTTGGGCTCCGCGTGCGTCTCTTTGCCAGGCCGCCTGCTCTTCTGTTGCGTCACCTGCCTTTTCAGTGAATTTGGTGGCACCAGTGGATGGCATGATAAGGTGCAAAGAATATGACTTACAGAGACTGTTAGATCTTAATTTAACCCCACCTCTGCCGTGTCCAGTTGTGTGGCTTTGAACAAATTAACCCCTCTGAATCACAGTTTCTTCATTTATCACATAGGGAAAATAATGCCTGTCATGCAAAATTATTGTGAAGATACTAGGTAATTTTGTGAAACGCGCTTAACGTAGTGGATGGCATGTACGCTCAACTAGTAACTAGGGCCAGCCAGCATTTTGCTTGGAGCATTTGCATAGACAGACTACTCACTATGTCGGAGCATTTTCTCTAGTTGTAAGGATGCCTTTGAATTCCCGTAAGGAGGACTTCAATAAACACAAGCTAGTTTTATGTGAAACATGTCTCCCTTTAATCAGTATTTTAAGTACTTGTTACTAGAGAGCTCTCATTAAAGTGCCTCCTAATGGAGAACATCCCTATTGTTTTTTTCTAAACTGTTTTTTGGAGGGGTGCAATGCTGTTAAGCATTCATTATGTCATTTATTCTCTCCTCTTCATTGTCCAAAATAGGGAGGGGGTGGGGAGGGAAACACCACATGACTCCTGCACTGAGGGAACTTACTTACTTGATGATTATATAATTTACCCAGTTAACAAAATTACAGACCGCATATTGAAATTCCCAGAAGGTACGACGTGTTCCCCTCGTCTGGGCTGATCTTAGCTAGACTGGTACCAGGCTCTCTTTACTTGTATTCTGTGTGGGTAAACTTCTGGATCTCATTTTGAATTGTTTTATTTATCATTTAATCCTGCTTTCTTAAGAAATCAGTTCAGCCAAGATGATTTAGGATTCACATGTCCTCAAGAATTCATAACACACTGATAGAGCATGTATGTGCAGAGATAATGATTTTTGTATGATGCTATTCAGTTAAGAAAGTACTTTTATAAGTTATCTTATTTCATCCTCACAGCAATGCTGAGGGCCGAGTGTCATCCTGTCTACCGTACAAGTGAGGAGAGACCGAGAGTGCCTGACAGTTAGGTAGTGAATGGCAGAACTGGAAATTTCATATCATCTGAAAAACAAAACAAACAAAGCAAAACAAACCTTGTTGGCTCTTCTTTCAACACTGTCTCTTTGGGGAGAGGCTCTTGTTTCAGTGATTTTACTTGAAACCATTTATTGAGTGCTAGCATACTTGGGAGGTCTAACTTAGTAACACACCTGGGGGTTAGCTGTTATCTCCATGTTTACAGATGAGAAGGCAGAAACCTCAGTAACTTGCTACAGTCATACAGTCTAGAAGCAGCAGAGGCAGGGTTTGAACACTGGTCTCCCTCAGAGCTTATTACACCACACTTTTTTGTTGGTGTTCAGTGGTGTCGGGTTTGTCATTGCTACCACTCAGCATGATACAAGCAGAGGAGAGAAGTGAAAATTGAGGTAACCTGAATTCTGTTCTGTACCCATTATTTACATGAGATGAGTTACTCAACTGTGTACACCCTGACTTTTCAAGTTGTAAAAAGGGTATGGTAGTTCTTTTCTTTTTTTTTGATTTTTTTTTTTTTTTATTGTTGTTGTATTACATCCATCCACTTTTTGCTCTCCTCTGTCCCCCTATGGTAGTTCTTAGTAGAACGTTAATGAAGTATTTTTTTTTTTTTAAGATTTTATTTATTATTCTTAGGAGGGGAAGGGAGAGAGACAGAGAGTAAGAGAGACATCAGTGTATGGTTGCCTTGGCTGGGAATCGAACCAGCGACCTTCGGGTTTGAAGGCCAGTGCCTTAGTCACCATGCCGCCCGCCAGGGCTGTAATCTTAATCTTGGAAAAATGTATATCCACCATTTTAGAAATAAAGTAGTAACTGATGGCCTTATCATAAAACATGGAAATCATGGGTTGTGAGTCAGAAGACAGTTTTTGGTCTTGGTGGTGCCATTGTCAGTGTATGACCTTCCTAGCATTAGTTTTCTAATCTTTATAATGGGACTATTAATACCTAAGTTTACTGAGATAATCAGTGTTAAAGTTTTTTGGAAGGATTTATACTAAGCAAGATATAAGGTAATGATAACAACAGCTAATATTCAGGTCACAGTCAGGCCAATCTTTTAATGCTCCCCATTTATCATTGTTTTGCCATTCTAATTGTTCTTCATGATTAGAGAACTAGACTTCGGAGCAGACTGAGTTATCACAGAATGTAGGAACAGTTTAGTTCAGATAACAGTGGAGGCCAGATACTGTGACTAGATACTTGGCGGTGAAAAGCCATTAAAAGATTTTAAGTAAGATTGGAGTAGGCTCAAGTGGAGTTTATAATTAGATTTGTTTTTTAAAAAGTTATCTACACAGATTAGAGGGGAGCAAGAATGCTGAGAGTAGTTAGGTGACTGTTGTGTAATAGTTTGAGTGACAGAATGATAATGACAATGTGCTAGAGAGAACCAGGACTGATGGCAGATATTTTCATGATTTGGAAGAGGACAGGGGTTGTGTTTGTTGTTTGTAGGAACGAAGATCAAGGGGATTGTGAGTTTGATTTTGGATTTAGTTTTTTGGGGAGATATTAAGGGGAAGTACTGCTTCGATAGTTGGCTACCTAGGGCTGGAAACATAAGGAAAGCTAGAGGCTTAAGCTATGGATTTGCAGGAAATATGCAGGCGATAGTAAATGAAGCCGTAGGCAAGTCTGACCATGGCTAACTGGAGGAGAATGGCATGTAGCAAGAAAATGTAGAGCAAGAAGAGAAGTTAATGCCTGGTACCCTCAAAGGAGGCAGGGAACAAGGCCCCAGAGAACTTGGTGTTCAGGAGGAAAACTAGGACACTAGGAAATTGAGATGAAAGCGTGGCAGGAAGAGAGACCTGAAATTTGGGTTTAGCAACAGGGAGGCCACTGGTGACCTTTGCAGGGCCTGTTTCTGTGGCCCGATGAGGTCAGAGGCCCAAGAGCGGGGTCCGAAGGGAAGCAGGGGAGTGGAGACGGGGTCTACACAGTGGGTACAGACAATGGTGGGGAAAGTTTGGCTCTGAAGGAGTAGAGGGCAGCTGCAAGTCTGAGGAGGAGCAGAGAAAGGTTTATTCGTTTTGTTGTAAATAAAAAACACTTAATCGTGTTTAAAAGCTAATAGAATAAATTCATTTGAGAAGGGGAAGTGGTTTATGTAATAGAAGGGATCATTGCTCTTATACTCTGAGAAAGTGGTACTGGGAGAACTCTCCCATTTAACAAGAAGCAAAGCAGGTAGAGGATGGACGAACTAACAGCATTAGAAGCTCAGAAGCGGAAGTGGACAGAGTGAGTGATGCGTGTAGAAAGGGTCACTGATTTTCCAACAAGGGATAGATTCATATATGATTCCATGTGGTTTTTACATGTGAGACAGGTAGAATGGTGGTGTATAAAAAATTCAAATTCAGAGGTTAGATTATTTGAACAGTTTAAGGTATTTGTTTATTTGCTTTTTTTTTTTTTTTAAGATTTTATTATTTTTATAGAGAGGGGAAAGGCGAGAGGCAGAGAGGGAGAGAAACATCAATGTATGGTTTCTTTTCACCTGCCTCCAGCTACGGACCTGGCTGGAGACCTGGCTTGCAACCTGGTTATGTGCTGGCTGGGAATCGAACCAACAACCTTTGGGTTCACAGGCCAGTGCCTTATCCACTGTGCCACCAGCCAGAGCTGCTTAGTCTAATAAGGAGCCATAGATAAACTTTTAAGTAGGATCAGATATGATCAGATTTCTACATTAGAAAGAGAACATTAGGCTTCTATGATTATTGCAGAATTTATATTTAAAGTTTAGGTGAAACTATATTTTAAAAATGTAAAAAACTAAGGAGCTGAACAAATCATTATACTAATATCTGAGATGCAAATAGTTAACACATTTATTGAGAACTACTGTGTGCTGATCACTTCTTAAGGGACTGGGAAAGACCGGGAATAAGACAGAGTTCTCTCCCATAGTTTGTATTTTTTTTAACTGGAAAAACAAACCTGTAAACACCTAAGCAAACAAGATAATTTCAGGAACTAATCCGTGCTACAGAGAAGACAAGGTGATAGGAACCTGAGTGCTTTGGCTAGGGTGACACTAAGGCCTGAATGATGAGAAACACCGTCCTGACAAAATAGGGAAGGAAAGCATTACCAGGTGGAAGGAGCACAAATAGTCTTCAGATGGGAATGCATTTGGGGTATCAAAAAGAGCGGTGGTGTGGGTGGAGTGCAGAGAATGAAAAGGACATAGGAAGGTTAAGACTGGAGATGCGGTGAGGGCCGGATCATTCCCCATGGTAGCAATTTGAGTTTTGTTCTGATTAAAATGGGAAGGTTTTGGGAGACTTAAGCACGAGAGTGATAGTCTTTAGGAAAAGAACAGGAGTCCAGGAAGCTGTGTCTGAGAGCAAGAGGTGATGGCCTACGTGATAGGGGCTGGTGTGATAGTACTGAGACAGAGGAGGTTCGGGGGCTATTCCACTTTTGTCTGGAGGAGCCAGAGAGAAGGGCCCGTCTCCCTCCAGCAGCACGAGAGCACAAAGAGCAGCAGTGTGTGTGGTTCGGACTTGTCACAGTGTGAGGTGTCCGTTAGGCATCCAGGCGGAGACGTTCCTGACAATTCGGTACGAGTTGAGTTCCGAAGAGAGATGCTGAGGGCGTATGGTTGAGATTTGTCAGCACATGTTTAACACCTTGGGAGAAAATGCGACTGGGGACCAGGGCTGGGCATTTCAGCCGAGGTCTGAAGGAGACCTAGAATTTGGGAGGTAGTAGGGGAACTAGGCACGTGTGTGAAATTGCAGACTGGAGAAGAACAGGCTGGGTTTGCATAATTGAAGACCAGGTAATGGGCCATTGGCCTTGGTAGGTAGGATATTGGTCATTGGTGAACTTGTTATAAGCTGTTTCACTTGGAATGCTGCCAATAAATAGCCAATTGGAATGGCTTGAGTTGTTCATTGGTAGGTGAGGGTAAGACCGTAAATATTGTTTAGTTGTGGAGTGGAGCAAAGAATTGGGGTAGTAACTGGATGGGTATGTGGGTTCAAGGGAGGATTTTTTAAAAATAATTTCTTTTTAAATATTTTATTTATTCTTAGAGGGAAGGGAGAGAGACATCAATGTATGGTTGCCTTTCACCTGCCTCCAGCTACGGACCTGGCTGGAGACCTGGCTTGCAACCTGGTTGTGTCCTGGCTGGGAATCAAACCAGCAACCTTTGGGTTCACAGGCTGGTGCCTTATCCACTGAGCTGTCAGCCAGGGCCCAAGGGAGGATTTTTTAAATGCAAGAGATATTAAGGTGTGTTTTATTTCAGTAGGAAAGATCCGCTAAAGGGGAAGAAGTTGAGGAAAGAAGGCGGCTAGTTGGAGGAGCCAAGTATGTCATAGCCAGCACACAGAAGAGGGGTTGGCCCCAGACAGGGCCAGTAGCACTCTTTCCTTTCAGTAGGAAGGAGGGCATAATGGGGTTAGAGCCAGGCAGGCTGGTGTGTCGGTTTCCGGCAGAGCAGGGCGTGCTCTGATTGTGCCCACTTTCTTTATACCATCTAAGGTGAACATAGCTGACACTGGGCATGTGGGGAGTAGAGAGAAGTATTGCAGATTTAAGGAGAGATTTAAGAGAGATTTAAGGTGTGAAATAGTGGTCGTGTAAAAAATCGGGAGTGAACCTACTAGAGAGATGGAATAGGCTTAACTAAGATCACAGACTTGATGTGAGTGATGTGGCAAGTCAGCTGCGTGATTTGTAGCCAGCAGCCTTCTGGTTAGATGCAAGACAGGAGCAAGTAGGTAGCTGGGCTTAATGAGAAGTTGAGGTTTTACCAAATAAGTTAGACTAAGAGAAAAAGGGACAAGGGAAATAGTTTTTTAAAGGACTGTGGAGAGTATTGGACCCTAACATCTAAGCTGGCTTTGGAGGGAAGTCAAACAGGAGGAGGAGGTTGGAGAAAGTGGTAGGATCAGCTGGTAGATTGTTGGAGAGATGCTGGCCTGGGAGAACTGCTAGAGCAAGCCAACTTGATGACGTGAGAGCAGAATGCCTGGCATGCCGGAGATTTTTGGAATTGGTACGGTTATTCATGATGACAGTGCTGGGATATGATGCTAGATGGGTGGTGTAGGTGAAGTGATAAAAAGCATAGTTGGCACTGAGGGCATTAAAACAACAGCTAGGAGGCCAAGGTGTTAGATCAATCATCTGTGCGGATGTTGAAATCATCAAGAATGATCAAGAGGATGAAGACAGGGAGGCCTGTCCTCAGACTTGAGCAGGCCGGCCAGTCGTACCTGTTTCAGAGGATCGGAAGTTCGGGTGGAGGGAAGGGAAGTGCTCAGGAGCAGCGCTGGAAGACAAGGCGGAAGCCGTCGGGCCCGACAGTAAACGTGAATGGGGCCGCGGCGGGCAGGAGTGACTCGTCCACTGTGGAAGGCGTAGTGTTCTCAGGGCCAGCCGCTTCCCCTTAGAGCACAAAGGTGAGGGGACCAGCACAGGAAAGAGAGCACGTGTATGCAAGTTAGTGAGGGGGAACTCAGGCTTCTGGGGCTCAGCAGGGCAAGGGCAAGCAGGCGATGGGACCACGAGTGGACGTGCAGAGCTGTGGACGTGCAGAGCTGTGTGTGAGCCCCTGGCACGGTGATGGACTGGGGGTGACAGAGGTGAGCGAGGCTGGAAGCCCAGAGGGACAGGATGAAGTGTTCTGGAAATCCCTTGGAAAAGCGGGGTAGTTAGTGCAACCTTTAAGCCAGAGCAATGGTTTTCAAACGTTATGGTGTCTCAGAACGCACAGCCCCACCTCCAGAGCTTTAGATGCATTGGATCTCGGTGGATCTGGGTATTTACATTTCTAATAAATGCCCAGGTCTGCTGATGCTGCTGGGCCAGAAACCACACTTAGGAACCACTGGTCCAGAGAAGCTAGTTGTGGCTAGGTAAATGGCTGCGGTGAACACGTGGCCCAGGCGATGGGCAGCTTCTCCTTTCTGACTTTGGCAGTTTAAGGAGGAAGTGAGTATATGATTATTTCTTTTGTGAGAGAGCAATTTCTAAGTGATTCGGTTTGATTATCATCAAATGTTTCTTAAACATTTATGCAGCACGATGAGGGTACCAAGAATTGTAAAAATTTCCCCCTTTTCCCTCAAGAACAGTGGGGTAAAAGAACAGACACAGAAGTTAAACAGATGAATAATGATGCACTGGAGCAAAGACATACCAACCAGTAGGTGGTAATGGGCAGTTCTCAGCAGGAGTTCGGAAGAATGGACCATCACTGAAGGTGGGATTGGCTGGGGAAGGCTTCCCCAAGGAGGTATAATTTAAGCTAGACTCTGGCAGGACTAAAGAGAGGCAGGGCAGGTGGGGAGCTGGCATAAGCGAACTGCGGTGTCGAGAATGAACACGAAAGCTGACTACTCCAGAGTCCCGTCGCTTTCATCTTGGCCCAAGCCAGCATTCTCTCTTGCCTGTGTTATTATAATAATTTTCTGACTAGCTTCCCTGCTTCCGTTCTTCTCCTGCAACCCCCTCCCCAAAGTGTGTCTTCGACACAGCACCCAGAGCACTCCTTTTAAATGTCACATTGTATTGCTGCTCTGCCCCACGCTGTGCAGGGGCTTCTTAGGTTACTCGCTGTAAAAACCAAACACCCTCTCTGGGCCTCTCAGGCCCTGTGTGACGGGCTTCCCCAGCTAAGTCTTAGAACTCCTGTTCTCCTGCACTCCTGGCCATTCCTTCAACCTACCAAACATACTGTTGGCTCCGGGCCTTGGCCCTTGCCTGCCGTTCCACTCTTTCTCCAGACACCTCTACCCAAGTGTCCTGTTATGAGCACCCAGTGTCAATGGTAGTTCCCTGCCCCTTCGTGCACCATTTCCACCCCCCTTTCCCCATCACCTGACTTGGTGGATATTTGCTTAATGTGTTTCTCCTCCAACTGGGACGCATGCTCTATGGAGGCACCCACCGCAGTATCCTCTGTGCCTAGAAAGGTGCTTGGAACATGGTGGGTACTGGCTGGACATTTGTGAGGTGAAAGGAGAAGAAGGACACTTTGGGGCCTAATGAAGAGGCCAGACTTGTTGGAAGGGACAGGAATGGACGCAGTGACTTGATGGGTAAACTAGAAGCTCTTGCATACTAGATCATTATTTTGTAGAAAGTAGGAATGAAACACATATTTTCAGCGTTCTGGTATTTGACTTTCTTGAAATAGTGCTTTGGAATTGGGCTCTGTGGGTAGGGTGGCTGGGAGGGCCTGGCGGCACGATGGTAGTGGCGGTGGCAGTGGATCAGGCATGTGGGCAGAAGGCCTTGCGATCAGGGTGTGGACGTGGATGAAAGTCTCAAGTGGAGCTGCAGCCTCATGCACCGTGTGACTACTAAACCATGATAAGGTTCCGGTTGTATTACAGAAAACAGCCTTGTTTCGGTATGTATGTTTCCATGCTGTTTATTTCAATATGGCATTTAACCTTCAACAAGTATAATTTGTCATGTTTCAAGCCAGAATTTGGTATTTTGCTGGTTTAAAATGTATAAATTAGGGAATAAATTTGTAACCAATCAAGCAATGTTCCTTTCGTAGCTTTTAAAGTGTGCATTTGGGAGAGGGTAAAAATCAGCATGATCAAAGCACACATGTGTTGGTGAGGGGAGGGAACATGGGGGCGACACCTCCTAGGAGACTTGGCACCCTTATGTGCAGTACGAAGTTGCTATTTAATAGATGTTTGCTGATGACCAGACTGCACCACTTAAAGATTGCTGTCCCTCGAAAGAAATGATCATATTCTCACTTCCTCCTCAAGTGCCAAAGTCGGAGAGATGCCAGACCCCACTGTCCTGAGGAAACCTCCGCCTGGCCCCCAGGTCCTTTCAGTTCTGCTTGCAGCAGTGGAGCGGATAGTAGGACCACAGCTTCCTTTTGTCCTCTGTGTCCTGGAAATACATGCTGCTTTTAAAACTTGCGATCTGGTTTTAGATGTTGCCTTCTTGTTTGCAGTTCATTTGCCCTGAATGTCAGCTTGCTGCTGCTCTTCACAAGGCTTTTTTGGCATCCTTTTCTGTTATGAAATGAGATGACATACAGTACTTTTAAAAAAAAAGAAAAAAGAAAAAGGCCAGCATAGAATAGCCACTCCACAAATACTGGCTGAAAGGTTAACTAAATATTCTTAATATAATGAACTGTCTATATAGCAAAGCATCCAACTAAAATACTGGGTTTTGCTTCCACGTAAATCTGTAGGCTCTGTACTACGTTATTTGTGTAGTAACTCATTTTGTTTTACTTTATTTGAATCTACACCATTAAATCAGAGGTAAAAGAAATCAAAGCCTACTTTATATTTTTTAAAAAATAACTGTCAAGTGATCTTTTCCTGAATGAAAAATGAACTCTTTAATCACTATTTTAGCCAGATTGTCAGATCTTTGAAAATCAGAAATAGTGGGATGACTATAAGATAGCAACAATAAAATAAAATTTAAAAAAAGAAAAGAAAAGAGCCCTGGCTGGTGGCACAGTGGATAAGGTGCCAGCCTGTGAACCCAAAGGTTGCTGGTTCAATTCCCAGCCAGGGCACATAGCCAGGTTGCAAACCAGGTCCATAGCTGGAGGCAGGTAAAAGGCAACCACACATTGATGTCTCTCTGCCTCTCTCCCTTCCCGTCTCTAAAAATAATAAATTAAAAAAATTTTAAGATAATAACTGAGTATAGCTTCATTGTGTATTATATCATATGCTGGTTATAGTTCTGTTTGTGGCTCATTGATATGCTCTGTGATTATAACAGGTTACAAGATCTTTTTTTAAAGTTAATTTTATTATTGTTGTATTACAGTTGTTTCATTTTTCCCCCTTTGCTCTCCCCTCCCTCCCTCCCACCCCTCTCAGTCAACCCCTAGCTCGTTGTCCATGTCCGTGGGTCCTCCTCTCTAGCTCCTCATCTGATCCCGTCCCCTGCTTTCCCCCTCTCCTCCTCCCCC